>PVKS010028440.1:0-26431 GCA_004027875.1 Aplodontia rufa
CCCTAGATGCTCCTCTAGATGCTCCCCTAGGCGCTCCTGTAGCCACTCCTCTGGACACCCGTGAGTGAGTTCACACCACCATTCGCCCCAGCAATGGAGTGCCTTCCAGGTGTGAGACCCTGGGGACAGAGCTCAGGGACAGGGTTCATAGGCTGCTGGACATCAGTGGTTCTCCATCTTCTTTATCATATAAAGTCAAAAAGCCACAGATTGACATTTGAGGCCTTTATTAATCTGCCTAAACTTCCTGGCCAGTGCCACCTGCTACCACCCCTAGATGCCTACCTTGTCCTTGAATGCTCAAATTCCTTACACATGCATAGTGATGACAGCACTGCCACCCCCTGACACCTCTGGCTCTGGAGCTCTCGGGACAGAGCTTTGCACTGAGCAAACACTTAACAGTTGCGTGGAATCACTGAAAAAAACAGTAAGCCTGCTGCCTTCATGTCAGCCACTGACTTGCCACCGATGCCTGAGCAAGCAAGATACCATGTGTGACTGGCCCTGGCTGGTCTGCTTCCACTGCACACTAGAAGCAGGGAGCTAGGGCTCCCTCAGCTTGCACACTGAGGCTGGTTGGTGCCATGTCAGAAAAATTTAGGGCTATCTCCTGCATAATCTAGAAGGCAGAGAAAAATGGGCAGGAGGAGGGCAAACTAGAGCATGGGGCAGCAGGCAGGAAGGGGACACTGTTCCCCACCAGGTCAGGATGATGCTCTTCTGGGTGTAACCTGGAGACTTGCATGTGGGAGCCCAGATCCCTTACCTCATTCTCCTCCTCATTGTGCAGTTGTTCAGTGTAAGCATCTGGTTTTCGAATCAGAGGGTCCACCAACATCAGGAAGGCCATGTACAGCAAAAGGGCTCCGACCACGGACAGGTAGATGACAATGATGACCTGAGGAAGACACCCAACTTGTCCTGTGAACAATATCCAGGGCCAGGGGAGCCTGCTTCTAATCATGGGCCATCTGTGTTTGGCCACCAGCAACTCCTCAAGTGCTGCACTGGGATAGACTAGGAGGTAGTGTGGGCCTGGATGGATGCCCAAGAGGCTCCTAGGAATGGGGCAGGGATGCCTGGGCCCACATGGCTGAGGAAGAGTCTATGATGAAGGGGGAAAATTTATTATAAACTAGGTGACAGCAAAAAGAATCAGCTGGTGGAAAGTCTGAAGCAGAGGCCAAGAGTAATAATAATAAGACTGATTGTGTAGGCTCATGGCCCACTGTAAGTGCAGGATGGACAGGGTGGGCAGCTGGCATCCAGAGAGGGTGCACCAGCCCACACATGGCACCTCGAGGGTGGAGGCCAGTCTACCCTCCCATCAGCACCCTGAGGGGACAGGTAGGCCATGTTAGAATGACAACTTCACCCAGTCTCACAAGCCATAGTCATCATGTCTTAAAGAAAGGGAAGATTCAATGAGGTTAATTAAATGTTTCTCAAAGTGGGTGTTCTGAGCATTTGAAGCAGACCTTCTATGACATTCAGCACCCATGGTCCCTGCAATGTTGTCAGTAATACCTCTCAGTTAAGCAGAAAAGCACCTTTATTCATTTTTTTCTCTAAAGAGAGAGAGAGAGAGAGAGAGAAAGAATCAATTTTATTATTTATTTTTTCATCTGGCCTTTGTTTCTCTAACACCCAGTTGTGTATGTGGTGCTGGGGTTTAAACCCAGGTCCTTGCGCATGTCAGCCAAGTGCTGTAACCACTGAGTCACCACTCCAGCCCCACCTTCATTCATGTTGAAATATCCCCTGAAAACAGCAATCACCTAATTAAGAACCAAGAAGCTAAATAATTCAACTGAGATCCCAAGCCTAGTAAATGGTGGAGATACAACCTGAACCCAGCTCTGCGCACTCCAGCTCAAATGCTTTTGACCGTAACACCAGGCCACCACTTGCTTCTAATCCCACCCCTGACCCCAACTTGATGATAAAGGGGGTTAAAGAAAGGAGGAGAATCTCAGGATATTTGGTGCCTCGCTTAGTCAACAGTCAAGTTCAAAGGGTCCAACTTCCTCCCACATGGGGGCACCAGTGTACATACTTCCTTAAACAGGGTGAATAATCAGCCTCTCACTGGCACTGCAGGAAGGGGAAAGGGAAACAGAAGGGGGTCTGTCCTGGCCTGAGGGGGGTGGGCCTCTCAGGTAGGACTGATAAGAAATGTAAGGGGTTAAGAGGTGGTGTCTGATGGGACGTCCTGCTGGGACATCCTTTCTCTGCCAAACAGGAGAGACAACATGTGGCTCTGAAGTAAGGGTCTCAGGCATCTGGACCCCAGAAAATGAGGCCCACTGGATCACATGCAGAGACAGAAAGGCAGCTCAAGGAGGGGCTGGCCCAGGACCCAGGCAGGAGGATAAAAGATATTCGCTGATTTGACAGAGCGATGGCCTGTGTAGGAAGATAGCTGCCTTCTACCTACAACATAGGAAGGGGCTGTGGCTCCCGGGCAAGTAGTTGGGGTGAAGCCCACTCCCCCTCCAAACATGCCTCTAAAGCAGGAGGCTGAGGGAGGATTCAGCAGTGTCCTTAAACTCATAATTTTCTGATGCTATTTCTAGAATTATCATCCAGAAGAAAGCTTCAAACAGGAAAGGTGGCTTCATGGCCTCTATGAGATGTGATCTGGTGAAGTCTTGTCTGGTGGCACAGGAAAGACAGGGACCTTGTGGTCTTCTTCCTTCTCTTTCCCTATGGTGGGCACAGATGAAGTCTATAACTTCTCTCCTGAATTCACCCAAATGATTGCTGAGAACAAAGCTCAGGAAAAAGCAAAAGAGCCCCCAGGTATCAGAACCTGGCACCCAGCACTGGCCACAGCTCTAAGGCTCTTTTAGAGGAGTCTGATGTCACTTTGCAAGCCTGATGAGACCCAAAGCTCTGAGAAGGCAACTTTGTGCATGGTACCCAGAACATGGCAGACACTCCAAAATTAAATGAATGAAGACAGAGGAAGGGATAAAACTGGAAAGAAGGGGAGGGGAAAAGCCAGACTGAAGCCACTGTCCCAGGGCTCTCATCTGTCATCATGTAGGAAAGATGTCAGAAGACAGCCAGCTCCAAAGGTCTAAGAAGTGAGACCCTGTGTCTATTCAAGGGTCCAGAAGTTAGTGTCCCACCCGCCACTTGGAATGTTCCAGAACAAAGCAAAAACTGTGGGTGCAGGACAGTCAGAGGCTCCCCGGGTCCCAAAGGTACCTTGATGGTGGTGGTGCTGCGCTCCTCGTACCTGCACTCACACAGCAGGCAATAGGCCTCCACGTCGTGGCCGGGCACAGGCATGGGCTCCACCACGTGCAGGCAGTTGCTGCAACAGACAGGGCTGTGAGGCAGGGCTGCGGGAAGGTCCCAAACCCCAAGGCCAGGAAACAGGCAGTGAGGGGAACTCAGAAGCAGGGTGGGCACAGGTGCCCCAGGGAGGGCAGAGGGCTTACAAAGGGCCAGGCTGGCAGAAGCCCCTTTCCAATCTCCAGTCTCCAGCCTCACAGCTCTCAGCCCCACACATCAGCGCCAGTTCTCCAAACTGCATCTTCAGTGACAGCATCATCTCCCTCCTCTCTCCTTAAAGCTCTGCCCTGCTGCCCTCTCCTTCCATGCCATGCTGTCCCTAGTGGCTTCATCCATTTGTCCAAAGGCAACTCCGAAGTTGCTGGTTCTGAGACTAAGATCTCTTTCCAGGTCCTCTCTCTTCTCCTAAGCTAGACAAAATTTCCAGCAACTACAGGATTCACCACTTAATATCCCACAGGTGCCACAAGCTCCACACTCAGCTCTGTGCAGTACTCTTTGGCCCTAGGTCCCTGAGGCCTGCATGCTGGCTCCATGGTCTGCTTCCAGTGTCCATCCTGCTAACTAAGTCATACCCTGTCAATCACCTTTGACATCATTGTTGCCCTTACCTGCAGTCCACCTAATTCCAGTGATTTTACTTCCTTAAAAATTCCTTAAATCATGGGAAAAAAAGTAAAGAGGAGAAATTCCTACAATCCACCTTTTCCATTCTTTCCCAGTACTGTGTCTTGTCTGAGACCCTCATCATGACGTCTGTGGACAAGTGCCCAGCCTCCCTACCACTCTCCTTCCTCTAGTTGGCCTCACCCAATGTTACCTTCACAGGGCAGCTGAGTGACTGCACCAACACGGAACCCCTGTCAAGTCACTCCCAGCTTAAAACCAGTCAATGCCACAGTAGCAAGGGCAAACAAAACTGCCCCACCAGTCTGGATCACCTTACTCCAGCCCTGCCCACCTGCCCAGCCCTACCTCTGCCATTCCTCACCCCACGCCCTGTCCCCTAGCCACCCAGGCAGGCTGATCTGCTCAACTATTCTCTGCAGGAGCCACATCCCACACCCAGGTCAGGAATGCATGGCTCTGCCCACCTCCCCTTCCACTCTGTTTCAGCTAAAAGGTCTGTCCTTAGTCTGTTCCCCAGACCCATCTCCACCAAGAACCTAGCCACACCACCCCATAATCCTATCTTCATTTGCACCGTCTTGCTCAGGGAACATGAAGTCCTTCGAGAAGAAGGGTCACATCTTACTCATCTCTTCGTTCCTCTATCTAGCACGGTGCTGGCCTAGGGCTCAGTGAGTAAGTAATGGGATGCGTACATGTTCTAAGAGTAAGCCCGCAGAGCCCACTGCCCCCAGCAGTGGCCCTGAATAAGCAGGGGCTAAGATCACAGGCCTCACACTTACAGAGGGAAGCAGCCTTAGGACAGGAGGTGGCAGCTTCCATCAAGGTGGAAAGGCTGGAACCCCACTCCAGATCCTGGACCCCAATGCCCTGGCAGCTGACTCTAGCTGGGTGGGCCCTGGCTGGTGCTTGGCTCTGCACCCAGCCTCCCGTTTCCTGCTTTCCTCAGATCAGCAGACTTCTGATCTGCTTGTTTCATAGACCACAGGGAGCAAGCAAAAGACGCTGCAGAAACATCAGCACCGCTAGGGAAAAAAAAAAAATCAAACGAACTCTTCAGGGGTCGCAGAGTCGCACCAGGCAACTGGGCCTGGCTCCATCCTGACTCTGCCACTAAGTGTCTCTGCCCTGGACTCAACTCTTCTGTGAGATGCCACGGTACCAGGTGACATTTAAAAGGCTCTTCCAGCTCTGAAGAGTCCTGAAAACAGCAGACCTGACCTCTGAGCTCTCTGCTGGGTTTCTGACAGAGGCATTGAGGGAAGCAATGGGAAGATGTGTGTTGGAAGTAACAATGGGGTGTCCTCTGCAAGTCCCCTAAGTGGCACACATGAGTTACCTAAATCTGATTGGTGATTCTTATTCACCTTTGGGTAGCAGCTGCTGACACTATTCCCTGTTGCAGGAATTGGTCTCTCTGTTGTACCTTAAGGCACCATCTGGGCCCTGCACACAGTCTCGGGGAGGTGCTGATAGATAAGGCCAGTTTCAATTGTTGGTCATTTCTGTGTAGAGGGAATGTCAACTTTCCTTTGCCAGCAAGTCTCTACAAGCCACTTGAGGACCAGATTCCTCACTTCCCTGAGCTACATGGAATTCTGGGTTTGGAAAGCTGCTCTGGTGCTACAGGAGGATCTGCGGATTTCCCACTAGGGTAGCAGGAAGTAAGTGGGTAAGAGGAACAGCAACAAGGAGCACAATTAGTTTTTCTTTTGTGGTTCTGGGGATTGAACCCAGGGTACTCTACTAAGCTACATCCCTAGCCTTTAATTTTTTATCTTGAGATAGGGTCTCACCAAGTTGCCCAGGTGGGCCTTGAACCTGTGATCCACCTATCTCAGCCTCCTGCGGAGCTGGGAATACAGGTGTGTGCCACCATGCCCACCTAGGAGCTGAAATATTTCTGCCTTCAGAGGCTTTCCTGGGAATCAGTGAAGCCCATACCTTTTCTTGCTTTCCGAAGGGTCTCCGTTTGCTTTTTGGTAACCGATGAGAAGAGATTTAATGGACTGATCAGGGGACACTAAGGGTAGGAGGTTAAAGGGAAATTTATTTGCTCCTTCTGGGCCTAATTTACAATGGAGACTAAACTCCACTATACTTTCAAACTGTGCCCTTTTGGGTAGTACAAGAAACAATGAGTAGGAGGGAATAGGTGGGGTTGAGGAACCTCTTAACCAGAGGAATTTTGATTTCATGATTTACACATTTGGTGTTTCCATAACAGATTTCACTTGTAGTAAGTTGTATTTTAACAAGTCTGAAAGGCAATAACTACCCAACCCATTAAGCTCATTCCTGCTCTAGGACTGTTTCTGTAATGTCTTGCCAGACACCAACAGGGCAATACTGATGGGATTTCTGGTTTTTTATATGCATGTGATTTTAGACTCTCAACACCAGATGGCAGAATACCAGTAACACAGGAACACACATGGCACACGTGTCTTGGTCATTAAACCAAATGACTGAGCTCTGAAGGTTCCAGCATAACCAAGAGGAAGGGGCAAGTGCTCTTTCTGCAGGAGACAATGCAACACCAGAATGAAAATGTGGCAGAGACCTCAAAACCCAAATTGATTTCCAATTCTAGCCCTAGCATTGAAGTCTAGGATCAATGTCTGGGCAATCCCTAAGAGGGTCCAGGCAAGCATTTGATGATTCCCAAACAGGGTCAGTGTTGCTGGGTCCTAGAATCCTAGACTCAACCTCCCAGCCTTAGTTTCCAGCCAGCACCCTTAATGGAACTGCACGAGGTTCTTGATGTAAGATTGTTCTTTAAAGGTAACAAAGAGATAAACTACAGCCTAAGAGGTCTAGACAGGATGCTGTAGGCATCCAAACTTCAGTTTTCAGGGCCACACCATAACCCCAGGACAAAGATAATGCTACTAAAACCTGCCAGTGCCTGCTTGCACCAAGGGTATTGAATACATCTTGGTATCTAGCATGGGACCAAGCGAGTCCATTGGTATCTTTACTGATGCTGTTGGAATTATGACCACAATATATGAAGAGGTTCCTGGGACCTCTCCCAGGCCTTCATGTCATAGGGTTTGTGAGTCCATCAGGACAGCAGAAGCAGAGGAAATAGGTTAGTGCTCTGGGAGGAGCCCAAGTTTTCCAGGATTATGGTATAAATTTGATGATGACTATCCATGCGGCCTCTAGTAAGTCATGACAATATATTAATAATAAAACCAGCTAACATTTATATAGCACTTACTATGTGCCAGGTATCATTCTAAGTACTGCACTTAAGTTCTATATGCATGCACACCCACACACACATTTACACTCAAAATACTGCTGCTATTTATAGATTAGGAAATCAAAGTACAGTAGAGATTAAGTAATTTGAAACATAATTAACAAGTGGCAAAGGTAAACTGAAAACCAGGAAGGTGGATCCAGAGTCCTGTGCGTCTACCTAGACTGCCTCTCAGAAAACCACAGACCAACCATTTCAGAGCTAGAAATTCAATCAGCTTCAAAATTCTCAAATATTGCTTGGAATTAATTGTATCATAAGTACCTATGGAACTGAGTCAGAATGATGAGATGGAGGGCTGATAATCTATATTTTCTCAAAGTTCATCTGATAATCTTAACAACAACCAAGTAGATGTAGCATTGACCCTGGTGCCATCTGATGTCTTTCCTTCTATGATGACCTCCCCTTATGTGTGTGCAGATCCCTCCAAGGATGGGGCTCCCCAGTTCTGATCTACCTACATTAGAAACTTTCCTTTATCTTGTTCACATCTGTTACCTGACACTTTCATCCACTGGCCCCAATTCTATACCAAGAAACCATAATGAACCTACCTGGTCCCCATAAGCACCCCACCCCATATGTCCCATCTCTCATATGCCAGCCCTTCTTCCAGTCTTAGTCAGCCATCAAGTACCCCGAGGTCCCCTCTTCTTCAGGCTAGCTCTAGTTTCTTGTATGATTCCTTCTAAGGAAGTGTGCTGAAAAGTCCTTTTACCAAGTTGGTTTCATTTACCTGAATGAATTCTTGGTTATTTCTCTTTTTATTTTTTTATTTTGGTACCAGGGATTGAACCCAGGGATGCTTAACCTCTGAGCCACATCCTCAGTCCTTTTTGTATTTCTATTTTGAGACAGGGTTTCATTAAGTTACTGAGGCTGGCTTTGAACTTGAGATCATCCTGCCTTAGCCATCCAAGTTGCTGGGATTACAGGCATGCACCATACATCCAGCTTATTTCTCTTTTTTTTAATTTTAATTTAATTTTTTTATTTTTATGTTTTAAAGAGAGAGAGGGAGAGAAGGAGAGAGAGAGAGAAAAAGAGAATCAATTTTATTTAATTTTCCTCTGGCCTTTGTCTTTCTGATTCTTAGTTGTGTATGTGGTGCTGGGGTTTGAACCTGGGTCTTTGTGCATGGCAGGCAAGTGCTCCAACTGATGAACCACGGTTCCAGCCCTTATTTCTCTTGTTAAAAGTGAGGCATCAAGAAGTGAATTCAAGACTCTAGAAATATAATTTAAATTCTTTCTCTGACCTCAGTCTATGCATTAATAAAATTGGAACAAAATCCATCTTATTTACTTTATAAGATTGCCATGAGATCAGCACAGAGTAACACAAGTAAGAGTTGCAAAAGCATTGAACATTGAACAATAATGTGGCTACAATACCTTCCCCCAACTTCTCTACCATTTTGTATATATTAAGATCAAAAATCAAAGCAAAATAACAAAATCCAGTCCTCTAACCAAGAACCCCTCAGACAGAATTCAAGACCCCTGAGTCCTGTTTCCAACAGGTTTTACACAAGACATTCCTTTGTATGGCTGTCCATAGAAACAGAAGCAAACTCATCCTCTAGGAAGACCAAGTATCCTAGGAAACACCCATAGCTTCAACTAGGTGGAGCAGCCAAGGACCAGCCCATGGAGGTGCCTTACCAGTCCTTCTGAGACACATTCTGGTTGTAAATGTGCCCACTGATGTTTCTGTACGGTGGACAGATGCATTTGCACCGGATATCTTCAGAACTCTGGAAGAGAAAGCACATATCAGGAAGGCACATCTCAGATTCTATAAAGGCAGCCAAATTTTATTTCTCTATTCTGTAACATGACTATATATATATATATATATACACACACACACACACACATATATACACATATATATACGTATGTGTGTGTATATATATGTATGTATATACACATACATATACATATATACACATACGTATATATATATGTACATACATATATATGTATATATATTTTTTCAAGTTCAGCAAGGACTGCTTCTGTAGGAAAGATGTTATATTACAGGGTCCAGACTGAAATTGTCCAGGTGGCAAATGTAACTCAGAAAGCTGCAGAGACTGTCATTCCCTAAGTAGTGCTGGCAGAGGGATGTGTGAGGAGCCAAGTGACAGTCCTCTACCCTGGATCCCACACTTGTGATTTCTGTCCAGTGGGCTGGGTGGCCAGCCTCTTCCCAGAATCCCATCTCTAGCCTCCAAGGATAGGAATGGGGGAAAGAAAGGGCTGAAGTGAATAAGGAAATGTGGCTCATTCACATGGGAATACTCCAGAATCCCCTCTGAAATGAGTAAAAGATAGCACCACATACATTTTTACTCCAATTTGGAATTCCTTGGAGGGCACAGAAGCAAACCTGAATCAAACATACTTCAAAGTCTTAGTGGTCACTGGAATCTCAGAATCCATAGCCCCACCCCAAATCCTGCTGGGAGGTCCTCTACCCCTAAGGAATGAGAGTTATCACAGGAGTCCATCACTTAGGAGGGTCCTCTTTATAAAAGAAACTTACACCTGTACTGGATTTTAAACTCAGTATTTTTATATCACTATGTGACTTGATTCTCCCTAAATAGATATGACCACTACTATTTTACCCAGGACAAAGGAAAGTATGGATAACTTAGATAACTTTCCTAAATAAACTTGCTGGAATTCCAGCATGGGTCGGTCTGATCCAGAAGCTGTGCTCTGTGCACCGCCCTCCCCATCCCTCCACTCTTACGGAGGCCTGCAGCTTCAGCCTGAAAGGACACCCCATGTATGGTTCACAGAAGAGAGGGCCAGAGCGCCTGCAGCAGCCACCTCTGAGGGAACCCTGCATGTAGGGTTGTAGGGCACGAGGTGCTCCTAGCTCACCTCCCTCACCTTGTTTGCTTGGGCTGGGGGCACCAGCAAACCCCCGACCAAGGCCACCAAAGACAGAAGCTTCATGCTTATCAGGCTTGCTGAGCCAGCAAGACCGGACACCTGGGGAAGAAAAAGAAAAGAAAAGAAAAAGGATATGGAGTCGGGGACGCGGTAGACAGCCACATCATAGCCAGCAGCTCGGCCCCTTAACCATCTTGCCAGGACACCTTGGACGGGACTGGGGGCTGGGTTCCAGGATTTCTGGGCCTCCTACACCCGTCGCCAAACGCAGCTTTCCCTCTTTGACCCAACTCTCGGGCTCTCCACTCGTCATCTGGTATGCAGAAAGGGCCTCCTGGGGATACAGCGACCGAGAGCCCCTAGATGCTCCGACAAGGCCCAGCTCTGACCCTCCACCGCGTCCCACCGCCCTCCGCCATATCAGCCTCCGCCGCCCCGGCTGCTCCCCCGCTCAGGCCTGATGGGAACTCCAGGTACTGCCAGGGACCTCGGATCCGACGGCGAAAGCCAGTGCTCTCGGCACTCGGGAATTTGGAGAGGTGTTGGGACCCCCAACCCTTCGACGAACCCCCGCACCCTACCCCCAAAGCTGCATCCACAAACCTGCAAGCCCGCCGCAGCCGCACCAGAACCAGCTGGCCCCGCCCCTCCAAGTTTCTATTGGCTGCCGGAGCAGCCGCTCAGCCAAACCTCACTATCACCACGGTAACAAGACCCACCTTCGCCTCGATTTGGAGACTCCAGCCCAAGGGAGAGGCAAGCATTTCTCAAACTTCATCAAGCAAGAAAGGGAATATCGAGCTTCCGTACTAGAAACCGGAAAGGATCTTGCCTTTCCGTGGCCTGTGGAATTCCTCCCACAGCCCTTCTTGTGTTATACCACACATTTAGCTATTTTAAAGAGGAAAGCACGTTAGAAACTATAAACTAGTAACAACGGTAATGATTTTAAAAAAGAAAGAAAGAAAAGATTAAGAGGCTGGGAGTGATTACTCGTCTGTAATAATCCCAGCAATTCTGAGAGGCTGAGGCAGGAGACTCAAGGCAAGTTCAAGGCCAGCCTCTGCAATTTATTGAGGCCCTGTCTCAAAATGAAAAATTAAGAAAAGGGCTTGGGGATGTAGCTCAGGGGTAAAGCGACCTTGGATTCAATCCCCATTTAAAACACAGAGAGAGAGAGAGAGAGAGAGAGAGAGAATATTAAGGGGCTTTATCCTCATTCACAATCTAGAAGTGTTTTTTTAGGAATCTAAAGATAGGCTTTGTTACAGTGGACTGCCCACAGATGGCAGCTCAGGTGGCTCAGGCACATCCTTGAAATGGGATGAACACCATCCTCAAACACTGACCAAAGCAGGATTTCTCAGGCATCCAGGAAATGGCTAAAGGTGCCAGGGACCTGCTGCCCAGCACCCTCTCCCAGCTTGGTGTTGGCCTGGACAGGCATACTCTTTGTGCCCAGGATCCCCAAACTTGCCTCCTCACAGACACACTGAGCTCCCAACACCAACTGACAAGAAACACTTAAGCAGAACACAATTACACTTTAATCAGACACAGCTTGGAATAAAACATTCCACCCAAAGTGTAATGATGACTTAAACTCTCCCTAGTCTGCTGTGTATACATACACGGCTTATTTAAACACTGGACCAGGCATTCCTCCAGCAAGCGTTCTCTAGGCATGTGGTACACATGGTCTTAGGTGTGAAGGGTCCTTTGCCTCTATTCTGTTTTTCTTGGCTCAGCTCCTACTTCTGCACATGTGCTTCTGGTGTAGACTGTGGAACTGCATAGGTAGAATAGCAGTTCACTTTTTTATTTCAATTTTCTTAACCACATCAAATGTCTCAGCGTTTTTTGTCTGTTTTTCGGCTCACCATAGTGAAGGCAAGTTGAAGTTATGGTGAGTCCCTGAGACATAGCACAGGATCAGGGTTCTAGTCTGAACTGCTTCTGTCTAAGCAACAGCCCTCAGGGCCTCAGTTTCCCCCCTAAAGAGATCTGTTTGGAACAGTGGTTTTCAAACTTTTTGGTTTCATGTCCTTTTATGCCCTCAAAAAATTATCAAGGACCCCCAAAGATATGTCTTTGCTGGCCCTATCTAACTATATTTGCACTAGTAAAATTAAAAGTGAAAGCCAGGAGTGATGATGCACACCTATAAATCCCAGCAACTCAGGAGGCTGAAGCAGCAGGAGGCTGAAGCAAGGCCAGCCTCAGCAACTTAGGGAGGACTTAAGCAACTTACCAAGACCCTATCTCAAAATAAAAAATAAAACAGGGCTGGGGATGTAGCTCAGTTGGTAAAGTGCCCCTGGGTTCAATCCCAGGTAAAAAACAATAAATAAAGGAGCAAGTAAACTATAGAAGGCTCATACTGAAAAATTAAATTAAATTAAAAGTGAGAAATTTTAAAAATAATTTATTCATTTAGAAATAACATTTATTGCATGCATAGATATTTTTTAGATTAAAAAAATTTTTTGAAAGGAAAAGACTGAGTGATAAAAGGGGCATTGAGTGACATTTTTTGTAAGTCCCCTTAATGTCTGGTTGACAATATGACAGCTGTATTCTCATATCTGCTCCCATATTCAATCAGTTGTAATATCACATAACATCTAACCTCTGAAAAACTCCACTGTATGCTTGTAGGAGAACAAGAGCAGAAAGCCAAAGAACTTCTTAACGTTGGGAGGGAACTAGTTTGACCTCATGATTTCCTTGAAGAGACTCTGGTAAAAAGAAAGAAAGATGGGGGGGCTGGAGCGGTGGCTCAGTGGTTTCGGCACTTGCCTGGCAAGCACGAGGACCCGGGTTCAAACCCCAGCACCACGTACACAACTGAGTGTTGGAGCAACTAAGGCCATGTGAAAAACTAAATAAAAGTTGTTTCTCCCTTTCCCTGTCTCTCTCAGTGTCCCTCTTTCTTTAAAAAAGAAAGAAAGAAAGAAAGAAAGAAAGAAAGAAAGAAAGAAAGATGGAAAGAGGGAAAGAAAGAAAGGGGAAAAGGAAAGGAAAAAAGACTGAAGAATAAGGCATGGCTGGGTGCTGTGGTGCATGCCTGTAATTCCAGCATCTCAGGAAGCTGAGGCAGGAAGATGGCAAGTTTGAGACCAGCCTCAGCAACTTGGACCTTATCTCAAAATAAGATAAAAGTATAAAAAAGGGCTCAGTGGTGAAGCACCCCTGATTTCAATCTCCAGAACAAAAAATAAAAAATAAAAGGAAAGAAAGAGAGAGGCATGAGGAGGCATCCTCTGGTGGCATGCCACAAAGTGAATTGACAGTGATAGGTGCCCCCCTTCTCCATCCTGAGGTTGCTATTCAGGGCAGTAAAGTCCAGAACAGAAGTATTTCCAAAGACTAAACTTAATCTTATTGTTGTCCTTTGGCAGAAAGATCAGGGCACCTTGATGGTAGGCCCCAAGTCAGCCCCCAAGATGAAATCGGAAACTGTTAGTAGTGGGAGAGCCAAACTACCAAAGTCCCCCTCCCTCTCCTCCCTTTTCTCTCCCACTCGGGAGATCAAGTAGCACTGTGGGTTTTTGCTTTAGTTTTTTAAATTTTAAGACACCAGGTCTCACTATGTCGCCTAGGCTGGCCTCAAACTTCCAGGCTCCAATCATCTTCCTCCCCCCAGCCTCCCAAGCAGCTGGGACTACAAGCATTGCCAGCTGGAGTAGCATTAGGAGAGTAATAGTCTTCGATGTATTCTAATTTGTCTTTAAAAGTGAAAAACACGCCATCTGGTTGCTTAGCTTTGTGCTAGTAGCAGCGCACGTGACATGCCACGACTGAATGATGAAATGCCTACTGGTATGTGAAAAGGATTCTCCTAGGAGACAGACAAGCTGACGGACTTACGCATTCAACAAACAGGTATCGGATGCCTACTATGTGTCAAGCCCTGTGCTAGACATCAAGATTCATTAAGCCAGTGCAAAAATGGAAAGGTTAAATATTTGCGGGTGTAGACGCAAAGGGCACGCGCATGGCATCTGGGCTGCACAGGGTGGGGCGGGCCCGGCAGGGAGGGATTCCTTTCACACCAAGGCCCGCCCGAGCCCCACCCACGAGTGACCCGGCGCTCCAGCGGTCCAATCCCCACCGCTCCGTCCCACGAGGCTCTGCCCTGGGTCTCCACCGCCTGGTAGTTTGCAGCCGTGTGGGGCAGGTGGCGCCCCCAAGATGAGGACATTTCTGTTGGGAGCCAGCAGCTGTCACCTGAGAAAGATTAAGATTCTCCCAACCAGGCGACAAGGCTTGTGCCCCAGACAGGCGCAGCTCAGATTCCCTCCCTGAGGTAATTAACCCGGGGGAAAATGTGACAAATCTCCCCCGGCGTCCGCCCTCCAGCAGCCCAAGGTCCGCTCGCTCCGGCCTTTCCCAGACTGGGGCGGAACCTGGAAGGAGTTCGGAGAAAGGAATCTGGTGGGGGCGTTCCGGTTTTTTCCTGGGGTCCCCAGGGAGAATTGATGATGGGTCCCACGGGTGACGTCCCAGGCCCCCAGGCCCTGCCGCCCCTGCCCTGGCTAAAAGCGAAAAGCTAACGTTGTTGCAGAAAGCCAGCGGGAACCCCCAGCAGGGCGCGCTGGCCACCGCGCTCCAGGCGCCGCGGCGAGGTGCGGTGCTCTGAGGTCACAGCTCCACGGGGCGTGCGGGGCGGGGCGGGAGGCTGGGTCCTGCTGATTCCCAGAGACTTAGCTGCACGCAGACACTAATCCGCTGTTTTTACACATAACCACTTCACACGCGGGAGATTACCCACCTCAGATTGCACTCGTAGCTGGAGGGATCTGCAATTTCTCCAGGTCGATCAGGACAGAGCCTACCAGGGAGGGACCAGCGGCCTCCCACAGCCTTGCAGGTTCTAATCTCCCGGCGGCCACTAGCCCTCCAGCAGGGCATCTTTTTGTATGCCATCTGTTCAATGAGTTAAACTGATGCATCTCTTGAAGGACTAAAGAAACCCCAAAGAGCGTTTGAAAAGATAAAAAAGTGTCAGCAGTGGAAGGGCCTCTTGGGGCTTGGAATCTCACACCCCTCTTTGATATGTGAGTCAGGAATGCTGATTCCATTTTTAAAAAATTATAATCGACTGGAAGGAAGCCACCCTGATTGCTTAGGCAGCTGAGGGAAGAAAGTGGAGGGCTTATTGGCAGGGATCCCCTCAGGGAATGAAGGAATAGGAAGGTCAGAGGCTTGCTGGTAATTTCTGTAAGGATTCCTGCGATCAGAGGCTTTAAATTTGCTGATTAGAGTAGGAGGTTGGGAATCATTTTGAGCCAACCCCTCATTTCACAGATAAGGAAACTGAGGCCCACACAGGAGGAGGTGGCCTGCTGAAGGGCACATTGCTGTTGGCTAGAGGCAGCTCTGGGATTCTCTGAGGCTTTAAAAACCAGTTTCCCTGACCAGGACCTGAATCCTGGCTCCCCGAAGCTTCACCCCATGTAAAACCAGGTTTTGGGATTTGAGCCTTTCCCCCCAAGAGTTAATGGAGTTGTTTCCTGCTTAGGAAGCATTTTGACCTCCTCTGGTGAAGCCACCCTCTGAGAGCGTGTCTCTCCAGTTGGAGGAGGCAGGGGTTTCAGGGGTTAAAGAGTGTTCACCGGCCTGGGATTTAGCAGAGGTGAGATTTTCATAGGCACTGCTTACTCTATCAGTTTACAACATGCTGTTAATAGAGGCTATTAATCATAGCCAACTGCAGCTGGCTCAGCCTGGGACAGCGACAGGCCGCCATCTTTGGGAGGAATACCACAGGGAGAGCCTCCTACAGTTACTCCTGATGCCTGAAAATCTGTCCCAGGAGGGAGGCAACATGATGACACTGGCACATTTATAACCGGTGTCTCATTCACACCTGCCCAGTCTGCCCCAGACATCCCAACCTGAGTAAAATGCCTAACACGCTGCAGAGTACACATTAGGTGATTAATGAATATGTTCAAGAGTCTAGATTTTGGAAGGCCCTTCCCCCAAACATCATGGGAGAGGGAAGGAGAGGTTTTGACTGTCAGCTGCAGGGCAGAAACCGAATGTGAAAAGTACCTCAACAAAGTAGAAACTGCCACTGGACACCCAGGCGCAGATTTTTGCTGGCAAGGGGACATTGGGGTGGGGGCAAAGCCAGGTCAGTAGGCTCAAGGTGTTAGCTTCAAGTCTGAGAGTTTGCTTCTCTTTCTAAGGCATCTGAAGGAGCCCACACTACTCTGAGTCTTGGACATCTATAACAGCTCCAACTGTAGACCCTTGGTCCTCTTTGATCTGTCATGGTCAAGACCAGGATTCTGGTGGCCTAGGCTGGCAGGCTTCCAACAAAGTCCTAGATAGCCTAGTACTAAGGAGGTAGGAAGACCAGCCACCATGTGTCAGGGCATCCTACCTATCATAGTATTGTACTGTCTAGCCAAATGCTGACCATCTGGACCCACCATACTGTTAGGTATCAGAAGAATAATCTGTTGTCATTAACTATTTTCTTATTTTAATCTTCAGCCTAGAGTTCTTTAACTTTTTGTGGTCAGAAAACTCCAATAGTTGGGATTAGGATTTTCACACCATGGCAACTCAGCTGCAGCCCTGCCTGCCACCAGCTGGAGGAACACGGGGCAAGCCTGTAGTCTAGAGGCTCTGACTCAGACTCAGCAACTGTATCCCAAAGAGCAGGAAAAGACTTCAGATATGTTACTGACCTTCCCAAGTTCCCTAGGAAGGAGGGGAGGAACAGAGAGGGGCATTGTAAAGCCAGGGACACTGATTGAAGGTACCACTGGGAGTTTGAATTCAGACAGCTACCCACATCCTGATTTTTGTTCACTCTTCTCTTTGGGCTCTGTTGCACACGGCCACAGTTACAGCCCTTGGACAGTGCCAGGTCTGTTACTGGGGAGTGTTTGCCTCTCTTGATTTCGGAGTTTGGTGCCTTTGACGGGAAAACCTTTGAGGTAGTCTTGGGGAGCAACTGGAATCAGCCTGCCTGGCAGCCCAGCTGACCCTGCTTAAGAGCAAAGCAAAGCAATTCCTGGTTACAAGCAGAGCATGGTTGCAGAGCACGGTCGCAGAGCATGGCCATGGGTTTTTTGTTTTGTTTTGTTTTTAAGAGGGAGAGTGTGAGAGAGAAAGAAAGAGAGAATCAATTGTACTCAGTTTTTCATCTGGTTTTTGTTGCTCCAACACTCAGTTGTGCACGTGGTGCTGGGGTTTGAACCTGGGTCCTCATGCACGCCAGGCAAGCACCATAACCACTGAGCCACCATTCCAGCCCCGGTCATGGGTAAAATAGATTGTATTTCTCTGGGAAAGCACCAAATGGCAGATGACCCCGGTGTAGCGGGAGGACCTGGAGGTCCTGGAGACCCGGGAATGGGTGGCCACAGTGGCATTCATGAAGACTTCAGCAGCAGCCTCAGAGGTTGCAATGGCAGCCATGGTCAAGGTCAGGGTGTGGCTGCAGGGGCTCGCAGAGGCAAGGCAGAAGGCTTGGAGTGGATCCTGGTCATGAAGCTGGGCCTCCTGGTCAAGGACATGAAGATCAAGTCCCAGGAGGAGATCAATCTCTTCTTTCTGCCCATCAAGGAGTTTGAGATCATTGACTTGTTCCTGGTGGTGTCACTCAAGGATGTGGCTTTGAAGATCATCCCTGTACAGCAGCAGTCTTGTGCTAGCCAGCGGACCAGGTTCAAGGCATTGTTACTCTTGGAGACTACACTGGTCACGTTGGCCTGGGAGTTAAGTGCTACAAGGAGGTAGCCACTGCTATCCGAGGGGCCGTTATCCTGGACAGTTCTCCATGGTTCCTGTGCACAGAGGCTACTGGGGGAACAAGATGGGCAAGCCCCACACTCTCCTTTGCAAGGTGACACGATACTGTGGTGCACCTGATCCCTGACCCCAGAGGTACTATTATCTTCTCAGCTCCTGCGCCCAAGAAGCTGCTACTGATCGCTGGTATTGCTGACTGCTACCCACCCTCCAGGGACTGTGCTGCCACCTAGGGCAACTTTGTCAAGGCCACCTTTGATGCCATCTCCAAGACACACAGCTACTTGACCCCTAATCTCTGGAAAGAGACTGTGTGCACCAAGTCGCACTATCAGGAATTCACTGATCATTTTGTGAAAACTCACACCAGAGTGTACAGAGAACCCAGGCTGCAACTGTGACCATAGGGTTTTTATACAAGAAAAATAAAGTGAATGAAACCTGAAAAAAAGTAGATTGCAAACAAATCTATCATTATCTTTCTATTCTTGGTTCTTTGCTACTGGCCTCTTGCCTCCTTGGGTGGCTCTTGGGACAGGGGCTTGTTTGCCCAAGTTCCCTTTGACTCCACAGTCCTCCCATAGAAGACCTGCATGATACTTCTAGGTTCTTTCCCCTCCTTTCTTCCAAGAGTATCCTTGGTAGAAAAGCTGACAAGGCAACTAAACAGCCTGGGCAGCTCATTCATTGCTAGAGTAAGAGGTGCTAAATCTTTTCTGACCGGTCAAGGGCAAATGCCTGTACATCGTTCAGTCAGGTACGTCCGTCTCAAGTTCTGAGATTGCCCTTGCTGGGCGAGGAGCTTAACCCCAGCGCCTGTAGTCCTGAGCTAGCCACTCACTCAATTACCTCCCTACCCCGCTATTCCTCCCACAGCCATTCGAGAATCATGTGATGTGCTTAGTCTGCCTTTCTCCCTGCCCTTAAGGATCCCATCTCTTGGCAAAATACCCTGAGCTGAGTAATTCCTGGGCAGAACCCAAGCTGAGAAGCTGCAGGGAGAGCGGAGGGTGAAGGATACGCCTTCCTCTCTTTGGGGAGCTCACGGATACTGTGGATGAATTGGGGGGCAGGGGTGGGGCATGCAGGTCCAATCCCTGGCTTGCTTCTGTGCAGCTGTGTGATACAGGGATGGCAGCAGATGGTCGGGGAGGCAGGGGGAACTGAGTCGGGAGGAATTAGCCAGGCAAGGTTTCTGGCAGAGGTGGGCCTTCAACAAGTTTCAGAGAATGGTGCTGGACAGGAATAAAGAGGTCCCGATTCAGAACAGAATAAGTGACCTAAAAACAGGGCTCACAGGTAGTAAAGGGGGCATTCTGCTGAGGGGCAATAATAAAGGCCTTTTAGGGACATCAGGCTAGAATGAAAATCAAGCATCACCAGAATTTTCTCTTGCTAGATCAGATGTTGCCGGGGAATGTTGAGATGAAAGAGGCTTGACATTCCAGGGAAGGATTCCATGATTTTAGACTAAGTCTCCAAACAGTCAAGGTTCCCAGATTTGGTGCGTGTGTGTACACATCCATGCATGCTAGACAGTCGATGTGCAGGGTTCCTGAGAGTGAGCAGCAGGGGAAGCGGAGCAGCAAGGTGTGCAGCGTGTAGGGGTGAGGATGAGCTGCAGCTAAACTGTGACAGCCCACTAGCAGGTGTGAACCCTGCCGAGGACTGGGCCGCCAGAGGTCACCAGGGCGTGGTGCAAAAAGATCACTTATTCAAAAAGGAGAATGTAAGGCTTGTCTGTTGGAGGAGGGACAGCCCTACTCCCCTTCCCTGTGGCACCTCTGTTGTCTTATTTCTTCAGCCCCAGCCGTGGTCCTCTCCCTGGTTGTCCCTGCAGCACGTTCCAGCTTGTGTGCAGTCTCCTCCTTCACCCCTGCTGGCTCACTCAGAACCCTTGGCCTGGGCATCCCCATCCACCCACATCCATTCCTACCCTGTCCCAGAACCTCCAAGCTACAAAAGGGACAGAAAGCCAGATGGAGACTTTTGATCATCAGTGTCCAGGGAAGAGCACAATGCCCCCAGCTCCATAGCTTCCAGGGTTTCTGGCATAAAGTCTGTCCCCACCATGCCAATGAAGGATGTCACTGGTGGGCTCATCTCAGAGAAGCATCTGGACCATTAGTCATGGTGCTACCCTGTGGAAAAGCCCAGCCCCCTCTCCTTCTCCTTTGGGCACGTGTCTTTCTCTCATCACTCCTCCCTGTCTTTGACCCTGTGCTTTTTTGGGCCTCAGGTTGGGCATATCCTTTTCTCCACATTCTCTTCTCCTGTGTTTCCATCCTGACTTTCCCACCACTTCCCTGATCCCTCTTCTTCTGAGGTCGCAGCTCTGCCCCAGCCTCAGTGGCAGCTGGCCTGAATTTACTATGGAGTCTGAGAGCAGCCAAGCATAGGGGAGTGGGCAAGAGGTCTCAGGCTCAGGGTCAGCAGACACAACATGGTTCCCAGATGGTCAGGCTTCATTCCTTCCTTCACTATGATTGTTGAACTGGGCCCAGGGCAGGAAATTCATCAGTGAATAAGAAAACACGTTTTCTTAACTTTAAAAAGAGAGAGAATGGGTTATTTTTTTCTTCCATCAGGTTTTTGTGTTTTTCCTCCTCTTCGTTGTGTATGCGGTGATAAGGATCAAACTTAGGTCCTCGAGAAGGCCAAGCAAGTGCTCTTCCACTGAGCCACTATTCTTGCTCCATAGAGATCTCAGTCTAGTGGAATAGGCAATATTTAAAAAGTAATTATCCAGGACTGGAGTGGTGGCTCGGTGGTCGGAGCACTTGCCTGGCATGCACCAGGATCTGGGTTCAAACCCCAGCCTCACATACACAACTAAGTGTCAGAGAAACAAAAACCAGATGAAAAAATAAATAAAAAGGATTCTCTCTTTCTCTCTCTCTCTCTCTTTAAAGAAAGATAATTATCCACCCATGTTTATAGCATCACAATTCACAGTAGCCAAACTATGAAACCAGCCTAGATATCCATCAATGGATGAATGGATAAAGAAAATGTGTTATATATATACAACCGAGTTATATTCAGCCATAAAGAAGAATGAAATAACTCATTTGCAGGAAAATGGATGGAATTAAAGACCATAGGGTTAAGTGAAAAAAGCCGAACTCACAAGTTCAAGGATCCTATGTTTTCTCTCACATATGAAAGCTAGAGAGGAAAAAGGAAGAGAAAGGTAGGGCTGATCTCATGAAAATCAAAGGCAGAGAAGGGTAGGAAAGGGACCAGGGAGTGGGAGGTGGAGAGGGAGTGGGGAAGTGCTGGGGAGGGATACTGGCCAAATTATATTGTTCTATTGTGTGCATGTACAAATATGTAACAATAAATCCCATCATTATGTACAACTATAATGCACCAATAAAAATGTGGAAAGAGAAAAAATAAATACCCAATTATATAATGATAAACTCTGACCAGCCAGCAAATCCTTTAAACTCAAACTGTGCACATCTCTAGAATCTGCCCTGCTTACCATCTCCACATCTACACCCTGGTCCCAGATGACATCCTCTCTCACCTAGATTATTTCAGGGGCTTCATATATGGTCTCCCTCCTTCTACGAATCCTGCTCTTCAGCCCAGCAACCAGAGTAGTAGTCCTTTAGCAACCTGAGTCAGAGCTTGTGATCCCTCTATTCAAAACACTGCAACAATTTTCTGTATCACTCAGAGAGAAAGCCAAAGTCCATGTCATGACCTATGACCCTATGTAATTGGGATCCCCTTACCTCTCCTTTAAAATATCCTCCCACTCCCCCTCTGTTCAGACCACTCCAGGCTCATGGCCTCTCGGTAGAAATAGTGGAATTTAAACCTGGTTCAAAGGTCCAAGCCCCTCCCACTGATATGAGGCAATAAATGTTCAAGGAGTTGAAGTCACATGACTAGGAAATGCCAGAGGTAAGACTTGAGCATAGGTCTGCATAGTTGTAAATACTAAGGCATGCTCCTTACCACTTCCAGAGGACCCTAAAGGTAGGTCCACCAATGCAGATCAAGAAATAACACTGCTATAATGAATTCCCTCACTATGTAAGACTATGATGCACAATTAAAAGAAAGAAAGAGAGAGAGAAAGAGAGAAAGAAAGAATGAATGAACTTTTCTGACAGTTCAAGGCATTTCCACCATACCAAACCCTCTGCCATTTTCCCTTCAAATTAACTTGTAGTTTGGGTCCTTTTCAGCCCAAGGTTGGTTTAAGTTGACCCCAGAAAATCAGCCAGGAATTGAAATTTTCTCTTCCTTTAAATTCTCATGCTACCCATGAGAATGCGAGGGCAGTTTTGCATCACATTTTTTGTGGCTTGCTCCCAGCCTCTTTTAGAGAAGGCACCCAGGGCAAGCGGGGGGAGAAGCCAGTGAGAGCCTTCATCTTATCATGGAGGGACAGAAGAAAGGCCATCAGACCAGATAACCCTGGAGAGAACCATGAGGCTCAGGGCATCATGCACCCACTCACATGATCAGATCACACATGCACTGAGAAGAAATGGGGAGGGGGTCCCAGAAACTTCTCCAGCAGGAGATGAACACCAGACTTACTAACACCAGGGGGACACAAGGGTGGACCAAGATGAGATCTCAGGTCTTCAGGTTCTTAATGCCATGAACCTGATCGAGTCCCTGATTGAGTTCCTCCAGGGGCACAAATCAGTCACCAGACAGCAAAGCCCTTTTCTACCATAGGCATTAATGGAGATCTAGCAGGCTACTGTCAATCTCCCAGGAGATAGCATCTAACAACCTAGGCGACAGGTGGCCCCCAGGGACATACTCTAAGTTAGCCCAGAGACTGCCTGGGGCACTTTCCAGAATTAACTGCAGGGAGGGTGGGAGGCATGGGAGTTTTAGGAAAAGTGAAGCAGGGATCTACAGGAGCTGAGAGGGAGGAGCACTCTGTGAGGTCACACATTGATGCAGGCTGGGGACAAAATAGCACCAGTGTCACAAAGATAAACAAAGGTTTGTCACTGTCCCTATGACTGGCACTAACAGCATCTTCCAGTGGTGGAATTCTCAATATTTTTGTTTTTTAGCACTCCCTCGAATTTGTTCTTTTTCCCTTCCCCGCCTCCCCCCCTCCTCTTCTTCTTTTGTGGCATTGGGGATTGAACCCAGGGATACTCTACCACTGAACTACATCTCCAGCCCTTTTTATTTTTTATTTTGAGACAAGGTCTTGCTAAGTTGCCCAGGCTGACCTTGAACTTGAGATCCTCCTGCCTCAGTTTCCCACGTTGCTGGGATCATAGGTATGTTCCATAGCACCCAGCTCTTTCTCTTTCTGCTTCTGTAGGAGGAAGATCTATAAGGGAACTGAACCAGGTTGCAGGTGAGCAGGCCTGGATTTCATTTGTTTTATAAAGGGAGATTGGCCAGGGTTCTGTTTTGTTTTGTTTTTTAAAGAGGAGGTGAAGGGAAAGAGAAAGAGAATTAATTTTATTTAGTTTTTCATCCGGATTTTGCTGTTCCTACACTTAGTTGTGATTGTGGTGCTGGGCTCGAACCCAGGTCCGCATACACGCCACTCAATCATGATACTGCTGGGCCACCACTCCAGCCCCCTGGCCAGGTTTTGAGAGAAGAGCAAGGTCTATCTGGTTCCATTCCCAGCTTTGCCACCCCATCATTTTTACCTAAATTCATTTCTCCTCTGTTGCTTCAAGTTCCCTATCTGCAAAATGCAGATAGGAATCTCAGTTCACAGGGTGTGTGTCATACCTGTAAGACGCCAGGGTGGCCTCTTATTAACTGACCTGGCGAAACTCTTCATGTTCATTTGACCTTACTATCATTCACTGGACTCTGACTGCAGCACAAACTTTTCCAGAATGTTAGATTTAATTTTTGGAAAAGAAACTAAAAACTTATTTGGGGCTATGTTTGAGAAATTAAATGATTGGGAATCAATTATGATGAAGACATTTGGGGTGGGTGGGTCAAAGAAAAGCTGTGAACTTAAGAAAACCACACAGAGCTTTTTCTAACAATTTGGCTTCCAGGTTGTGTAATTACCAGTGAGTCCTATTGCCATCCCAAATTTCCTTGGTTTCTTTTGTGGGGACCCTCTCCCTACCCTATCTTGCAATTTAACTGTGTGGAGCCGTGACAGGCATCTTCCCTTCTGTCTTTTGGGCGTTACAGTTACAGATCAGCATCTACATGTCTCCAGACATAGTCAAGTAGCGCTTGAGAAACCATCTTTGACCCTGTCGCAAACAGTAATCAGGTAACCTGCTTGTGGATTCTCTCTGGCCCTATTCATTCTACAGATAAATACCAAGACTTTTCTCAACTCAGTGAGTGAGACCTTGCATTTTAAAGTGGGTTAAAGAGCTAATCAACAAGTACAGGCCCTAATGGTTAAGATCATTTCAGTGATCGTAAGATAATTCCAATGTCAGGAAGCACAGTTACTCTGCTCTGATAGTCAAAGGTCACGCTGAACCAACAAGAAAAGGACTCATCTGGGCAGAGGCAAGTAGAGGGCAAAATCCTCCCTATGGTCCATGTGGAAATGGCACAATTAAAGGAGGTAATGACGTGAAATAATAATACCAGGTGCCTTGCACAGTCACCCATCGCCAATTTTCATTACGTGCTAGCACCCATCTCTATGTGTCATAGAGTCACTGTCGGAGCTAACCACAGCAATGACAGACATTGTTTACTGGTAACCTGACAGTGGAGATCATGTCTCCCCAGTGAGCCAGCAGCTCTCTGCAGGGGCTATGTCCCGCATTGCATCAGAAGAGGCGCTTCCTGAGGCTGGCGACTGCCTCCTCTCCAGCGTTCAGAGGTCCTGGCCCTGGATTTTTAGGCAGAGGATTTTCCTCCTAGAGGTGAAGCTTCCCAAGGACATAAAGGGCCCAGTAAGCCTCTGACAGCAACCTGGCCAGCCATGGGCCTGGCTCCTGTCTGTGGTGGCCTGCAATGGCCGCGTGCTCCAGGGCCACCCCACTGGTCAGGGATGGGGTTTCAGCCTAATCTTTTCTACCAGCTGCTTGTGGCTAGGCTGCTGGGAATTTGGAAAGTTGGTGCCAGAGGGAGGACAGCTGATCCCAGAGAAGGAGCCATGGTGGAGGCAGGGGATTTTGTCACAGGGTCTCAGTCCCAGGATCCTGGTTTTAGCTGACCAGAGGAGTGAGGGCTCTCAGGGACAAGTCAGGCCTTATTTAGGCCTCAGATTCCACCTCCAGGGGATCAGTCTGCAAGCATTGAGCCTTGCCTGGGTTCACATTCAGGTTTATGTAGAGGGGCTGCTAGCCCCTCCTGTGGGAGCCCCCAGTCTGATGTGGGAGACACAGCCCCCACTCTTGAGTGTGTCCCTCTATAGAAGGGTTATTTCTAAAAACACACATATTATTTCTCCACCTGAAAACCTCCCAGGGCTCCTCATTCATTCCAAAACAAATACCAAACTCCACAGCAAGGCACAAAAGCCACTTTATAATCTTCCCAGGGTGAAGCCCACAGTGTGGGTGGGCCTGTTGAGAAGAGCTGTTTGCTGCCTTGTCAAGGAATTTGACCTGCATGAGGCTCCTTTGCGGGTTCCTGTGTGTTTGGCCGGGACTAAAGGGAACTCCTCCTGGCAGGGTGGCCAGGGAAGGAAAGGGTTGATACAGCTTCTGACCATCTCCTTGCCTTGGGGACTGTGGGCTGGGGAGAAGCTGCCTTGAGATGAAGCTGCATTGCAAATGGAGTCCTGTCCCAGGTGCCAGGAGCTGGGGAAAGGTGTAAGGGACAGAGAGGCCCATTCTGGTACTAGAGCAATTCCAGGACTCAGGAAGATGAAGCATGCCTCCAAGACCACAGAACTAATGCAGTCCGATGAAAATGCCACTTGACACGGGGATCATAGCAGGGCAAGGAAAGTTAGCACTCTAGACAGGAGAGAGAATGAAGTGGGGACAGAGGCCAGCTTGCCGAGTCGCAGAGAATAGGGCAAGGAGGTCAGGTGGGAGGGTGCTGGTTGGTGAAAAGCTTTGGGTGCCATGAAGTTTAAATTTGTTGTGTACAGACTCCTTGCATGGGCCAGATAGTGGCCTGGGAAGAAAAGACCCTGGAAGAAAAGATTCCACTCCCACCCAGCCAGGTGGAGGCTATTTCTAATGTGAGTCTGAGTCAGGCTGATCTGCTGGGGCTCCCAGGGGCCAGTGCCAGGACTTGGGGCTCCTGGTTCTCCCACCCCAGTCTGCCTCCTGGTGCCCTTTTGGTTTTCCTGGTTCCTCTAAACTGCTTGACTGCTACTTACCCAGTATCCCTCACTCCTCTGGACTCAGTTTCCCCATCTGAGAAAGTGGTTTTCATCCTTGGGTGCTTGGAGTCCCTCAGGCCCCAATTCAGCCAAGAGCTGGATGAGGATTCCAGAGGACTGTCCAGGTGGTTTCTCCACTCCCTCCACATCTCCCGTCAGAAGAAACCTCTTTCTGGGGGTGCCCTGTGCTGCCAGGAGAGATGGCAGCAGCATGGTTGTCAGTAAGGCCACCATGAGCCAAGGTGGGCTCCATGCCAGCCT
>PVKS010028441.1:0-26425 GCA_004027875.1 Aplodontia rufa
GGGGGGGGGCACTCCTGGGGATAATTGCAATATCCAGAATATATACACATTTTATACACATTTTATATTATTTTGTTAAAATCTTGTATGGTTGCTCAAAAATTTAAAAAATTTAAAAAAAAAGAAGAATTAGTGAAGGGAATAAATGAGAAAACTTAAGAGTTGAGAAACTCTATAATTAAAGATATAGACATACTCAAAAAGAAGTAACAGAGCTAAAATCTGCGGTCAATGACATGAGAGAGACCATGGAAGAATTTAATAATAAACTAACTTCTGTAGAAAATAGAACCTCTGCTATTGAAGAAAGAACTTCCGACAATGAGGACAGGCTGAGCAAGCTTGACTGCACCAATGACAAAAAAGAAAAACAACTAAAAGAACATGATCAGAATTTTAAAAATGTCTAGGATGAAGTGAGAAGAAACAATATAAGAGTAATTGGGATACAAGAAGAAATTGAAACACAAATGAATGGTATGAGGAACATTCTCAAGGATGCTGTGAAAGAAAAGTTTTCTCATATAAAAATAGAATCAGATATACTCATCCAGGAAGCTTACAGGACACCCTAATCAAATGAGAAACTCACCAAGACACATCATATTCAAAATGTACAACAGGGATATCAAGGAAAGGATATTAAAAGCAGCAAGGGAGAAATGCCAAATCACATTCAGTGGCAAACCAATAAGAATTTCCTGTGACTTTTCAACCCAGACTCTGGAGGCAAGAAGGTCATGGAAAGAAATTTTTCAATGCCTGAATGACCACAACGTACAGTCAAGAATACTATACCTGGAAAAACTCAGCTTCAAATTTGATGGGGAAATAAGAACTTTTCATGATAAGACCAAACTGGAGGCATTCGTGAACAGAAAACCAGCATTACAAAGAATTCTCAAAGGTACACTCCAGAAAGAAGAACAAGTAATCAATACTCAAAACCCACAAACTGAGTAGATTCAATAAAAACACATCTTTTCAACACCCAACCAAGACAGTACAGAACTTACTGTACTGTATTGTATTATGCAATGACTATGAACCACACACACACTTCTATTATAATACTGAATGTGAATGGTTTAAATGTCTCAAAAGACACAGACTAGCAGACTGGATCAAAAAATAAAATCCAACAATATGCTGCTTACAAGAGAACCATCTTATAGTCAAATACATCTACAGATGAAAGGTGAAAGGCTGGAAAAAAATCATAATGTATATGGCCCAAGAAAGCAAGCTGGTGTTGCAATATTTATATCCAACAAAGTGGATTTCAAACATAAATTAATGAAAAGAGATAAAGAAGGCCACTACATCCTAGTAAAGGGAACCATACAATAGGAAGAAATAACCATAGTAAATATATACTCTCCAAATAACAGTGCTCCTAACTATGTGAATAAATTACTTCATGACATGAAACTACTGGTGGACCTCAACACAATAATACTGGGAGACTTCAACACTCCTCTGTCATCAATACACAGATCATTGAAACAAAAAAATCAATAAAGAAAACTCCAGCCTAAACAACTCCATAAATCAAATGGACTTAACAGACATATATAGAATATTCCTCCCCAAATCAGCAGAATACTCCTTCTTCTCACCAGCACATGAATCCTTCTCCAAAATAGATCATATTCTACTTAACAAAGGAAATCTCAACAAATATATAAAAGTAGAAATTATTCTGTGTATCCTATCAGACCATGATGCCATGACCCTAATAATTAATTGCAAAAACCATGGCACAAAACACACATATATGTGCAAATTGAATAACACCCTGTTAAATGAAGAATGGATCCAAGAAGACATGAGAACAGTAATTAAGGAATTCCTGAAAGAGAATGAGAATGAAGACACAACATATCGAAACCTCTGAGACAGCATGAAAATATTCCTAAAGGGAAAATTTATAGCACTGAGTGCCCACATTAAAAATGAAGAGAGATCACAAATAAGCTTATGCTCCATCTCAAAGCCCTTCAAAAGGAAAAAACAATCTAACCCCAAAGCCAGCAGAAGACAAGAAATAATCAAGATCAGAGCTGCAATAAATGAAAATCAGAAAAAAAGAACAAATGAAACAAAGAGCTGATACTTTGAAAAAACTAAAAAAGATAGACTTCTAGCCAATCTCACTAAAAGGAGAGAAATGAAGCAAATCAATAAAATTTCCAATGAAAAGGGAGCAATCACCACTGGGCAATCACCCAATAAATAAATGGGCCAAAGAAGTAAAGAGAAACTTCTCAACAGAGGACTTTGAAGAAGCCAATGAATACATACATAAGAATGTGCTCTAAATCACTAGTAATCAGAGAAATGCAAATCAAAACTACATTAAGATTTCAGTTCACGCCTCTCAATTGGCAAAAATGAAAAATATAAACAATAAGTGCTAGAGGGGCTGTGGAGAGATAGGCACACTAGCACACTGTTGGTGGAACTGCAGACTGGTACAGCCCCTCTGGAAAGTAGTGTAGAGAATCTTCAAAAAACCCACCATATGATCCAGCTATACCTCTCCTGGGTATTTTTCCAGGTGTGTTGGAATCAGCACATTATAGCAACACAGCAATATCCATGTTCATAGCGGCTCAACTTACAATAGCTAAATTATGGAACCAACTCAGGTGCCCCTCACTGGATGAATGGATCCAAAAACTGTGGTATATATACACCATGAAGTTCTACTCAGCAATTAAAAACAATGATTTTGGAGCCTTTGAAGGTAAATGGATGGCGATGGAGGAAATCATGTTGAGCGAAGTTAGCTTAATCCAGAGAGTCAAGGGTCGAATGTCTTCACTCATCTGTGGAGGCTGGAGCTAGACCCAGTCCTGTCTGAGAGATGGTCAACCCTAATGTGTTAGACCCAGCAAAGGCGTAGTAACACATAACCTATGGCATTCATAGAAATGTATCAGGAAGGAGGGTAGGGGCGGTGCGGGAGAGGGGTTAAGGGTGGGAGAATAGGGTGGGATCTAGGGGGTAAATGTAATTTAAGAATATATACATATCATATTGTTATGTTAGATGCATTTTTGATTGTACAATAACTAAATTTCTTAATAAAAAAGAATTCAGGATACAGATCTAAAATATGATCAGAGGACTAAGGTTATAGTTTGTGATCTCCTTAATTACAAATGCTTTTATATTGGTGACCACATATTTAAAAATAGGTTCATTTTTGGGTTACCTACATAAGATACTTGGACTGCAGATGTATATTCTGTTATTCAAATTCATAAAGCACTCAATGGCAATCTTGCAAAATTCTCTGCCTAAGAATCTTCCAGTTGGAAAGCAGAGGCGGCGGCAGCAGAGAGGACAGGTCTGCATGGGGAACCGCAGGGGCTCCCGCGCTCTGCTCCCCAGGCCTGCCTTCTGGGAGAGCTGCAGGGGCATTGTGATCCCCCTAGGCCTAGAGCTGCTACATTAAAATGTTCTGGATCCTTCTACCAGCCTTCTCATTCCAGGATGAAAAGTGAGACTGAGGGGCCCCTAAAGGCTAAGCATTGAAGGCATGGTCCCCAGGGTGGCACTATTGGGAGGTGACCTTCAGAAGTGGGCCTGGTATAAAGTCCTCAGTCACTGGAGTGTGCCTTGCAGGTGACTGTGGGACTTCCTGGCCATTTGGTGAACACATTTGCTCTCATGTCCTCCCACCATCATGGCCCAGGAGAAATGGGGCCAATCAATCTGACTGGACTCTCCAAGAGTACAAGCTCAAGTAATCCCATCCTCTTTAAAAGATTTTTTTTTTGCAGGTCTTTTGCTATAGTAATGGTGACCAAGCACTTCTCAGAAGAAGCCACAACTGGCAGAGAAAGCCACAGAGGAAGGAGGTGGGTGCTCCTCCCGCCATGCCCAGAAAGCCTCAGCAGGGACCTGCAGGCAAATGACCACAGCCTGGGGAAGACAAGAAGCTCTCGGCCAGGGCTGCACATCCCACAGTGCTGGGGCAGAGTGCAGCTCCCCTGTGTGGACGCAGAAACCCACGCTTTCCCCTCCCTCCCTGCCTTCCTCTCTGGGACTTAGGCAAGACGGTGCTCTGTCTCCCGCATGGAGAGAGTGATTTGCTCTCCATATCCCTGCAACCACCTACCTTCCCAAGCACCACCAGGGCAGGATCAACAGCTGATACCCAGAGGGAGGAATTCCAGAGTGTACTAAAATCTGGGTCTGTGCAGTTTTCCTGAGCTCCATGGTGCATTTTAGGGACTCCGTTCCTCAGGTATAAAGGCAATTTCCTCCTTCAGGCCTGAGCTGCAGAGGTGGGCAGGCTCAGGAGGCTGGGGCAATGCACACTGCCAGCTTGTGAGCTGTCATTTGGTTGGAGGAGTTGTGCAGCTCCACGGGGCACAATGCTCCCAGGAGGGCCCTCAGGAGTGCCACGCTGGCTTCAGGCAGCCACACTGGAAGTGAGCACAGAGGGGACACCTTATATGGCATGTCCTGACACACGTGTCCATGACACAGAGAAAGGCAGCCATGTGTTTTTTTAAAATACCACATATAAAACGAAATGAAAATATAATAAAAAAGAAGAATATATCTAAAAACTCTATCATCTGAAAATATCCCAAACACGGAGCCTTAAGGGCCAAATATTTTCTCTCCTATGTAGAAGCTCAACTAAAACATAGCATAGGATGAAAGTTAACCATGTTTAATTAATAAACCTATCAAAGTTGAAATTTCACATAAGCTGGAGGAACCATAACTATGACTGTGGGGGAGAATAGATGAGGATGGGGAGAAAGGGAAAAGAGGGGTTATCAATACAGCTGGGAACACTCAACTTCATGAGAAGCTAAACTATACTCAAGCAGGCAGAGAGAAACAGAAGTTTCAATAATTAATACACACGTATATGCTCATTTCTATCTAATAGCATGGGGGAATTACAGATGAGACATCAGATCAGGGAATGGATGAAGGGGAAGATCCTGGAGAGGATCAATAACTATGTATTCATGAAAATGTAACAACAATTTCTTCCAATATGTAAGACTATGTTGAAGAAATTTAAAAAAAAAAACAAGAAAATGTTGAGCAATAAACAATTTGATTTTAGGCTTAAAAAATAAAATAAAAATATTTCCCTGAAATCACCACAATGTGCTTTAACTTGAGCAAAGTTTATTAATAGTGATTATGAATACATTTAAAAGCCCTGTGACATTGCAGATGGGTAAAACAGTTAAATTTAAAGGTGCCCCTCTGTTTCTAAGGCCAGGACTCAGGAATGGCGTCTAGCGGAGACAACCCAAAGATTGCGTGTGAGCACTCATTCACGGTGTCTACTAATCCAACTCCAGGCCTGCAGCAGACACCTCTGCCAGTGGCTGTTGACCCTTGAGGCAGTCCGCTCTCTCTCTGACCACAGCTCTGTCCTGCCAGTGTTTCACGGGCAGGATGTGCCCTGATAGAGTCCCTGTCCATGGTCCTCACCTGCCTCTACACCAGGTCTGTGCACATGACGGGTGAACCCTTTGGCACAATTTGCTGCTTGAGTGGATGAAGCCATAACTAGAAGCTGACATTTCCTACGAGTGCCTTGGCTGTGGCTCTGAGTCACTCCCAGGACAAGCTGCACCTTACCAGTGCGTCATGGCCATCTTCTCTTCCTCACTGACTTTGTCCATCACACCAAGCCAATATATAGAGAGACCAGGTGAGAAGACAGCTCCTTCAATGTTCCAAGGGAAATCCTTAATAGAAAAACACATTGTTATTCTTATGGAAAAATATGTACCTTTTTCAGGAATTAGAGGAAGCATTCCCTCAACAATCTTCACTCAGGCCCGACTGATCCTCTCAAGGTGGCCCACAGAGGTCTTGGCCCACAGAGGTCTCGGCCCACCTCTGCTGACCCACACACTCTCTCCAAGTAAAATGAGGAGCCATAGATCAGCATCTGGCAGTCTCCTCCTATTAGTGGAAATCTCCTCTTCATGGGCATTTAACACACCCGGATGAACTGCCAGGGCGGATGAGCAATCACGCTAAAATCCACTGTTCTGAAATGGAACTAACCAAGCACACTTGGCTTGTTCCAAATCTCCAATGGTAACTGCCTGACAGTCTTTACAACCCCTTGGGATGGGACCTATATACACCTTTGCCAAGAGGAAGCTTAACCTATCCCCACTCTGGGACTCTAGGTGCAGGGACTGGAGGCATGCAGATGTGGGCATCACACGTGGTAGCAGTAAGTGTGCCACTTTGCACAGCTGATCAATAAGTCTCCATGCCATAAAATGGGGGCTACTGACATTTGAGAATGAAAGGAGATCGTTAATCCATGCGACACCTTCAGAGCATGCCTTGCTCTGTGGCCTCGCTAGACTACTTCAAGAAATGCCCCAGGCAGCTCTGGTGGTCACAGCCTAGTGACCCACCATTCACTCACCCTAACATGACTGAGCTGGTGGTGGGAGGCTGCCCCAGGCCTAGTACAGTTTAGTGCCTGCCTGGGTGGGCACGATGCTCTGATTCCCCTGCACTCTCCCAGTGTTTGGAGGGAAGGCACTTGGGCTGAGGGGGCCATGGCTGCTGGGGAGGGCTCGCAAGCCTTCTGTGATGTGTACTGAGCTTACATGAGTGGGAGCACTTGTCTCGTCTTCTCCCTCATGCTGCAGAGCCCATTGGAGGGCCTAGCAGTGAAGCCAGAGCAAGGCCCAAGCAGAACATGCCCAAGCATTTGCTGCTGGACCACTGTTCATGGGAAAATCCAGTGTGGTCCTGACCATGGATTCCTATCTGGGTCTGTCCTGTTGACTTAGTCATTATCAAGGCCAAACCTAGAAATTCTGAGATGAGTGATTCTAAGTCAGGGTCATGTGTGTCCCTTGCAGAGGGCCACAGCAACCTTGCCAGATAGTATAGAGCACTGTGGCCCCAGACTGGCTGTGGTTGAGCCAAGGCCACCACTTGATTATGCTTGGCCACAGCCAGACACTGTGGGGACACAGGGACCCTAGCAGCAGAGGCTCAGGTTTTCTAGGTCTATTTGCAGTCATCACACTCTTACTTACCATGTCTTTTCTCAGAGCCATGCGCAGACATGACCAACACATTGCGTCCCTCTGTTGTCTTACTGCCCTAGTGGAAATGTACCTAGAGTCATGTTTAGCAGTGCTATTTCCAAACTTTCCTACCTTTTTTTACAAATACTTTGATTTTCAGAATGCAATATTAACCTAGGCAGCTGCATTCGCACTGAGTCAGATGGGTAGGAGGTTTATGTGGACACTGGACCTGCAGTGCAGCTGAGTGTGGGTTAAGCACGTAGTCACTGACAGAGGCCAGCACCAAAGACAGAGAAGGCACATGGTGATCAGCTTGTGCACAACTGAAGAACGGGTCCTGAGGATGGGAAGCAATGGCTGAGTAGAGTTCTTCAAAGCTTCTCTAAGGAAATTCCCTCATCAGCAAGCAGGAGGACATCAAGGTGGGAGACTGGTTTGGGTCCCACTGTGCCACATCTGTGGTGTGCTTTCTGAAACTTGATCACTGATGCTTGTCACTGTTTATCAGTCGTGTTCAGGGTAAGGAAGACAGGTGCTGTGAGATGACAGGGCACAGACAGCAGTCCAATATATAGGCCCTTAAGAGGTAAGCAGATTCCTTAAATTTTGACTTTATGGCATGTATGGCTTCTCTAGACCCTTGGCCTTCTCTGCCTGTCACTGTGGTGCAATTGTTGCCATGAAGGAAACAGCTGTGTGTGCCTTGAGGACACTAAGCTCCTCTACGTTCAGGATAGATGCCACCACCAGGACAGATTCACCTTGCAGTTCCTCGGGGACCTCCACATCCAGTTTACGCATCAGCACTCTGCCAGTGTTTATGTTGGCTGAATTTCAGAACTTGCCCTCGGTGTGTGACCCTTCTCCTGGATAAAGGACAACATGTCCTGTAAGGAAAGAAGTAGAGAGACTTGCATGGACTCTGTGCCCAAGACCCTAAGTTCTGGATTGGCCCATCTGATGGGGGAGTGGGACACCAGATCAGAGCTGGGCAGCAAACACTGAAGCAAACTCAAATGGTTATCTTCCCATCCATGCCTTCCACATTCATACTCTGGAAAGTTCTGAGTCCTTGTTTGAATCACAGACACTAAAATCAGACCTCTCTGCACCAAGGACCAAGTGGAGTCACCCTTTCCTGCTTCACACTCTCTTCCTAGGGCCCTGTGGTTCCCGACTCACCATGGAAGGTCAATCTTCTGCTTAAGACCCTGCCCATTTGCTAATTCCCTGTGAGGGACCACACACCTGCTCCCCACTTCCCACACTGCCTGGGCTCCTTCAAAGTCAGGCTGAACCAATGAGTCCACAGATAGAGTCCTGGACAAAAAGCTAGAAAAAATACCAACAATCTGATTATTAATGCAATCAAGGTATTAAGAAAAGACTTACGGAAGGAAATACGAGAGCAACTTCAGGAGCTGAGAATCCACTTGGATAAAGAGATAAACATTCTGAAAAGAGTTGAAGCAGAGCTCTTAGAACTGAAAAACACAGTCAACCAAATTAAAAGCTCAATGGAAAATACTTATATCAGAGTAAACTCTGTAGAAAATAGAACTTCAGCTTTCAGAGAATAAAGATCAGATAATGAAGACAGGCTGAGCAATCTTGAATGCAAGGAGGATAGACAAGAAAAAAAAAACTTACTGAGGCTGGAGCAGTTAGGGCGCTTGCCCAGCTTGTGCAAGCACACGGGTTCAAACCCCAGTATCTACGTACACAACTAAGTGTAAGAGCAACGAAAGCCATGTGAAAAACTCAATAAAAATTGATTCTCTCTGTTACTTTCTCTCTCTAACTGTCCTCTCTTTAAAAAAAAAAACTTACTGAGCATGATCAGAACTTCCAAGAAGTATGGGATGATATCAGAAGAATAACCTGAGAGTAATTGGGGTAGGGGAAAACAGAACAAATGGCATAAAGAACCATCTCAATGAGATAGCTGAAGAAAATTTCCCCCATATCAAAATTGATCCAGAAATTGAAAATTGGATGCCTGTAGGACACCAAATAGACCTAATCAAATGAGAAACTCATTGTGACATATACAAAATGAATAACAGAGAAATCAAGGAAAGAATTTTATAAGCAGTAAGACAAAAACACAAAATCACATTCGGAAGCAGACCAGTAAGGATTACTTTGGATTTTTCACAGCAGTCCATAAAAGCCAAGAGCGCATGGAACAATATTTTTCAAATATTGAAAGAAATTAATTTTTAGCTAAAGATATTACACACTGCAAAACTCAGCTTTAAATGTAATGGGGAAATAAAATATTTCCATGATAAGATCAAACTAGCAACATACAGAAACACAAAACCAGCTCTACAGAGGATACTCAAATACAAACTTCAATCAGAGGAGCAAGCTAAAAACTCTCAAAGCCCATAAACATAAGTCAATAAAAAAAATAACTTGCTAAAAGATATCCAAAATGGTGTAAAATACAGCAAAGGACACAATGCCAAGGATCCAGAATCATATATCTATTCTAACACTAAATGTGAAAGGACTCAATGCCCCATCAAAAGACAGAGATTATCAGATTGGATCAAAAAATAAAATCCAACAACATACTGCTTACAATAGGCACACATTACAGCCAAAAACAGAAAAAGATTGAAGGTGAAAGGTTGGCATAAAAACTTACCAGGCATATGACCCAAGAAAGCAAGCTGGTGTTGCGATCCTTATATCTAACAAAATTAATTTTGACCAAAAATTAGTCAGAAGGGATAAAGAAGATCACTACATCATAGTAATAGGAATACTACATCAAGAAGATATAACAATGGGCTGGAGCGGTGGCTGGGTGGTTACAGCGCTTGCCCGGCATGCACAAGTACACAGGTTTAAACCCCAGCACCCATGTACACAACTAAGTGTCAGAGCAATGAAAGCCATGTGAAAAACGCAATAAAAACTGATTATCTCTCTCTCTCTCTTTCTCTCTCTCTCTCACTGTCCTTCTCTCTTTAAAAAAAAAAAAAAGAAGATATAACAATGGCTAACATTTATGCCCCCAATTATAACCCCTTCAAAAATGTGCAAAAAAATACAAGGACATTAAACTACTTATTGACCTGAACAAATAATACTGAAGGACTTTAATTCACTACTATCAACAATAGAGATAACATCAAAGCAAAAAATCAATAAAGGTATCTCTAACCTAAACAAAAAATCAATCAATTGTACTTAAGAGACATTTAGAGACTATTCCATCCCAAATTGACTGAGTTTACCTTCTTCTCAGCAGTGCATAGATCCTTCTCTAAATAGATCACATCCCACATCCTAGTCCACAAAGGTAATCTTATCAAACTACAATGGTTTGGTCTTAGCAATTAAGAGTAAAAAACAAACAAACAAACAAACAAAAAACCTCAGAAAGTACATAAATACTTGCAAATTGAATAATACTCTCTAAAATGAAAAATGGATCAAAATGAAATGATAACAGAAATCAAGAAGTTCTTGGAAATAAATGAGAAGGATGACACAACGTATCTAAATTTATGGGACTGTATGAAAGCATTCTTAAGAGGTAAATTTATAGCACTGAGTGCCTTCATAAAAAACTAGAAGAGAGACAAAATAAATAAACTTATGCTCCAACTCAAATCCCTTCATAAACAGGAACAACCCAATACCAAATCCAGCAGAAGGCAGGAAATAAACAAGTTTACAGCTGAAATCAAAGAAATTGGGAACAAAAAAAAATCACCAAAACCAAGAGTTGGTTCTTTGAAAAAATAAATAAGATTGACAGATAGCAGCCAACCTCACCAAAATGAAGAATGAAATGAAGCAAATCAACAACATCAAAGACGAAAATGGGACATCATCACTGATTCAACCAAAATCCAGATAGTAATAGAACTTATTTTGAAAAGCTATACTGATCTGGAAGACATTGACAAATACCTAGCCACATATGACACCCCCAAATTAACACAGGAAGACACTGACAATCTAAACAAGCCAATCTCAGGTAGTGAAATTGAAACAGCAATCAAAGGCCTTCAAAAAAGGAAACGCCCAGAACCTGATTGATTCTCAGCAGAGTTCTAAAGACCTTTAGAGAAGAACTCACACCTCACCTTGTAAGCTAGTCCATGAAATTGAAAGGGACGGAAACCTCCCAAATACTTTTTATGTAGCAAATATTACCCTGATACCAATACCAACAAAGACACATCAAGAAAAGAAAAATACAAACTAATTTCCCTGACGAACATAGATGTAAAAATCCTTAATAAAATCCTAGCAAACAACATCCAAAAACATATCACAAAAATAATACATCACAATCAAATGGGCTTCATTCCACAAATGCAAGGCTGGTTCAACACATGCAAATCAATAAATGTAATTCATCACTTAAACAGAATTAAAGACAGAAACCATGTGATCATCTCAATTGATACAGAAAAGGCCTTCGATAAAATTCAACATTTATGCTCAAAATTCTAAAGAACATAGGGATCAAAGGAACATACTTTAATTTTGTAAGAGCCATTTATAACAAACACTTATCCAACATTATACTAAATGCAGAAAGACTGAAAGCATTCCCACTATATTCAGGAATAAGACAAGACTATCCACTCTCACCACTCTTATTCAATATAGTACTCAAAACCCTAGTCAGAGCTATCAGAAAAGAGAAGGAAAACAAAAGAGTTTGAATAGGAAAAAAGAAAGTCAAGCTATCTCTATTTGCCAAGGACATGATTCTTTACCTAGGAGACCCAAAAAAACTCAATCAGAAGATTTTTAGAGCTTATAAATGAATTTAGCAATGTGATTGGTTATGAACCAACACTCATAAATCAATAACTTTCCTATGCTTCAGCAGCAATTCTACCAAAGAAGAAATCAGGAAATCCATCCCATTCACAGTAACCTCAAAAAGAATAAAATACTTGGGCATTAATCTGACAAAGGCTATAAAGGACCTCTAGAATGAAAACTATCACACATTATAAAAAGAAATTGAACAATACCTGAGAAGGTGGAAAAATATTCCATGTTCTTTATTAGGCAGAATCAATACAATTAAAATGGCCATTCTGCCAAAAGACCTATATAGATTCAATACAATCCTCATCAAGATACCAATGAAATTCCTCATGGATACAGATAAATCAATTCTCAAATTCATTTGGAATAACAAGAAACCCAGAATAGTCAAAACATTACTAAGCAAGAAAGATGAAACAGGAGGTGTCACAATACCTGTCCTGAAATTATATTATAGGGCTATAATAACAAAAACAGAATGATATTGGTATCAAAACAGATATGAAAACCAATGGAACAGATTAGAAGGCACTGAGAAAAACCCACAAGTCTTTAACTATCTGATATCTGACAAAGGAGGCAAAAAAATAAGCAAGGAGGAAAGTCAGCCTGTTCAACAAATGGTACCATTCGCAGACAACTGAAATTAGATCCTTACCTCTCACCCTGCACAAAAACCAAATTGAAATGGATCAAAGAATTGGAAATTAAACCAGCTACTAAACAGTTGCTAAAAGAAAAATTAGTATCAACACTCTACCACACCAGTGTAGGCACATCCTTCCTTAAGACTCCTATACCACAAGAATTAAAGCCACGAATCAATGAGTAGGATGCCATAAAACTGAAAAGCTTCTGCATAGCTAAAGAATTAGTCAAGAGTGTCACAAGAGAACCTACTACAGAATGGGAGAAAATCTTTGCCTGCTACATCTCCAACACAGGACTAATATCCAGAATATACAATTAACTCACAAAACTGAACTCCAAAACCACAAATAATCCAATCAATAAATGAACTTCTCAACAGAGGAAATCCTGAAAGCCAATAAATATATGAGAAAAAGTTCTCCATCACTAGCAATCAGAGAATTGCAAATCAAAACTTCACTGAGATTCCACCTGACTCATGTCAGAGTGGCAAAAATGATGAAAACAAACAATAACAAACAGATGCTGGATGGGATGTGGGGAGAAAGGAATGCTATCACACTGTTGGTAGGACTGCAAACTGGTACAGCCACTCTGGAAAGCAGTGTGGAGACTCCTCAAAAACTAGGGTTGGATCCACCTTGCAACCCAGCTATCCCACTCCTGGGCATTTTCCCAAAAGAGCTAGAAGAGGCATACTACAGAGACACAGCTACATCAATGTTTTTAGCAGCTCAGTTTACAACAACTAAACTATGGAACCAACCCAGATGCCCCTCGCTGGATGAGCAGATGCAAAAGTGGAGGTATATATATACAGTGGAGTTCTACTCTGCTATTAGAGAGAATGAAATCATGGCATTTGCAGCCACATGGATGGAGATGGAAAAAATCATTCTGAGTGAAGTATCCCAAACACAGAGACTCATATGCGGAATGTTCTCTCTCATATGTGGAAGCTAGAGTAAAACCTAAGACAGGACGAAAGTTAGCTAAGTTTAAGTAATAAACTCACCATAATTGAAATTTTCACATAAGCAGGGGGAACCATATCTATGAAGGGTGGAGGAAAAGGGAGGGAGGCAACAAGAGGAGGGAGGGATAAAAGTTGTTATCAATGCAACTGGGAACAATTAACTCCCATGAGAAGCCCAACTATACACAGGCAGGCAGAGAAACTCAGAGATTACAAAATTTAATATACATGTATATACTCATTTCTATCTATAGCATGGGGATGTTACAGGGGAGACATAAGAGTGGGGAATAGACGAAGTGGGGGGATCCTGTACTAGGATCAGCCTTAACTCACATTGTCAAAATCCATGTATGTACGAATACGTAACAACAGCCCCTTCCAACATGTAAGACTATGTCAAAGAAACAAAACAATAAAAATAAAGAAATCAAGTGAGGCTGAAGACCAGCCTCCCACAGGAGCCTCCTCTAACTGCATGGTTCTCACCAGCCCAGGGACCTTTCACTCTGTAGGAGAGTAATTGTCAACCGGAACCCAGGCACTAGAATCTAGCATGATGCTTCTCTGCAGAATGGCATTGCCACACATGGAATCCCACCAAGGCTGGCTCTACCCATCTGTGAAGTGGAGGTCTGACCACAGCCACTCTCCCCCCTGCTGAAAAGATGCAAGCCCTGGGGTGACATTCCCCACCTGTGGCAGTGCTGGGAGAAAGGCTGGGTGTTCAGAAATTATATTGGAGCATTCAAAACACAATTTAAAGATTACCAGCCAAAATGTGGCTTTCCTTTGGCACTGTCAGGACTGAAAAGGCACTGGACATTTTGAGTTGTAAGACCAAGCAGTTTCAGCTGAAGCAGTAAAGGAAGGAGAAAAGAGTCTGGCACATGCCAAGGAGACTGAGGGGGTGGTGGGCTCAGAACCCTGCAGCAGCATGTGTGGGCAGCTGGGCCTTGGCTGGGGCAGTGAAGAGACAGGACACTGAGTCTAAGCAGGCTGCCTGGCCACTCTGCAATGCTTCCATCAGATACTCCCTCTCCGAGGCGTTATTAGCCTAGCTGTGGGGACAGGGTGGGGAGAGCCGCCGACCCCAGCTTCCTCTCCTCTGGAGGACTAGAGAAGACCCCTCAAGACCTACCAAGACTGGCAAGGGCAGGTATCCATCCCTGCAGTTATCTGTGAGGGACCTTCCGATGAGCTGTCCTGCTGTAGGGCTGCTGGGGTGGTACGCAGTTGTCCTGTCCGGAGCCAGAGCCCCACGGGGACGCCCCGTTCAGGAAAGAACATCTTTTCTCAACTATCTTCTGCCACAAGTCTAAGGAAGAAGTGAGGTCATCATGCACAGAGGGCACTTGTTCCCACCTCTGCTGCCTGCCTGCTGTCACATCCAGGACAGAGAGGTCCTGTTGCCCATGCTATCTCTCCCTGCATCCTGAACTCTTGAGTTCCTCTGGCCTGCATACCCCTCATCCCCAAACCTGTGAACTCTAGTAAAGCCCAGGTACGAGTCACATCCCAGGGAGCTCCGTCAGTGCCCATGGCCCTGCACAGGCCAACTGCTGCCCCCTGCGTGGTGGCCAGGGACACCTGACACCCTTGTACACGAAGCTCAGTGTGGTCAGTGGGTTCAGGTGGCTCATCCCACCTGAAAGGTACAAACGGCTGGTACCCAAACAGTTTCAGGATCACCTGCTTTTGTAGCAAGTCTCGTCCCCCTCAGGTGTCCCGTTTGGATTTCTGAATGTCCACAATGGCTGCCTCCCTCCCAGCAGGTAATCTGTCGTTCCTGACACCACATGCCCAAGCCCAACCCCACCATCCCTGCCCTGCCCTCTGGAGGGCAGACAGCTCCATGGATCCTGTTCACACCTTTTCTCTGTGTCCTTGATTGCGTGGTGGGACCCCAAGAGGTGTGTAGCTGTGGCTCCTGGACATACCACACAAAGTGACTTGGACTATCCTACAGCCACTGCCAAAGGCACGCAGAAGAAAAAGACCATTTCAAAGAAAAGTGGTCAGCAGTGGAAAGCGGAGTTCACATTTCCACTGCTCAGCTAAGAACATTTCCCTCGTGAGGTGCCTTACTGGCTTCTTAAATCACATACTACACAAACACTTAAAAGCCAACCGAGAAGTCAAGTTGTGAAGGTGAGTGGCACTTCACCAAACCTCCTCAGGAATTCATTTGCATGGCATCTATGGGACATTGACTGAGTCACGGTGCCCTTGGGCAACACTCACTGTGCTGTGTCAGGGGCCAGGAAGGATCCCCGTCCTCCGCCTTAAGTGGACAAGGTTCTCAAAACCCACCATGATGTACAACCACAATGTACCAATAAAGCATTTTAAATCTTAAGAAAATCTGCACGAGGAAGAAGTCCTCCTGAGAGCACCTGCCTGCTACTCAGCACAGTCTGGGATCAGAAACAGATGAGAGTGGTCAACACTGGAGCTGTGGGGCGAGGGCCGAGTGGGCCAAAAGCAGACCTGTGTAGGGACTTCAAAGGCCACACCTGCCCCGGCCAGAGCAGGCTCTGCTCAGCATGCTTAGCATGCTACCAAGACCTCCTTTTCTGCAGTCATCTGGCCGCTTCCCACTCTGGATGTGGCAGTATGGGCCCCCGACCTCAGGGCCCTGCTCAGAGATCCACAGATGTGTGCACATGAACCACATCTATGCAGTGCCCAGGGCTGGAGCAGAGGAAGGAGAGACTCTCCGTGGGAGAGCTGGGTCTACAGCTCAGACCTCTCTGGCTTCTCTAAACTGGATCCTGGGGAGTATCAGGCCCCAGCCCACACCCCTGCCCTGGGAGAAAGGCTCTGTCATGAGTTTTCTCTCAGGATTGGAGACAGGAGGGGTGCACCTGCAGTAAGGGGACAGACTCACTGTTCTGCTGCTGGCCCTTGGCTTGGTGCAAGGGCTTCAAGAGGAACTGTCCCTGCCCACCTCTGGACGGTTTCTCCAGCAGCAGCTCCTGAAGGCAGGACATGTGTGGACTGTGGACTTCCTGGGTCCGTTTGGCAGGCACACAGTGGCTCCAAGATGGTTCATTTCAATTCTATCCCAATGTCCATGCCCTGTACGGAGGGAAATCTTGGGTGAGGTCCAGGCTGATGGAGTGAGCCGTGCACTGCCCTGAACCCCCAGCTGCCTTGGGCTTCTGCAGTGGGGGCTTGTCCCGCTTATCAGAGCATTGCAAGGACAGAAAGAAGGATGCCAGTGAACCCTGGTAGTTGGCATTCCTGAAGGCCCTGGACGTGTGCAGAACTGCTGGAGCTCATATTCTCTCTCAGGCTGTCAGGGTGCTGGGTGTGCTCTCCCCTCGTGATTGAGTGGCAGGAGTTGCCGAGTGTTTGTCTTGTGCCCCCAGCCTGCTGCAGAGTGAAGGTGGCAGGTGCTGGAATCAGCTGGTGGGCAGCATTTATCGAGCGCCAAACCCAACTAGCCAGGCTTGCAGCTGAATGTCCCGCATTCCATCCTGCCCAGGGACTTCTAGACAACACATTTTATTAAAATAAGCCCAGCCCAGCTTTCGCTGTCTTTTTTCCACTTGTCTTATTGCTGACTTCTGCAACGCTGTCAGTGTTATAAGAAGCGAGGTGATGTAGGGATTTTTTCCTGTGGGCCTGTTCCCTCCCTGTGTCCTTGCCATTTCCTAGCAAAGCCAATTAACATTTTAGATTTTTTACTTCACTTGAAAACACTCTGAATTCCACAGTGGTGTCCTCACAGCTTGTAGAAGGATTTGAAAACAGATGATGCAGAGAAGAACTGCACAGAAGTACTGCAGAAGTACTCTCCACCATGGGGGTACAGGGCTCGCAGAGCTGTCCCTCCCACGTTCAGTGCCTGTTTCTGCTGCCACTCTGACGAAACTTGCTAATCCATGGCGGCTAAAGTGTTCCAGTCACCATGCTAGAAGAGGTATGACCTCTTCGCCTTAGCTGCAGGAACCAATGCTAGAACACGCGAAGAAAGGGTGGACTAGTCTGGAAGCCTTGGGAAATCTGAACGTGACTGTCTCATTTATTTCACCTGCTGAGAGCTCTGGGCCTACAGCAGGTGCTCAGTGTTTGTCCTGGGATTCACAGGCATGGCTGGATTTTCAAGTTCCCTAAGAAACAGAGGCTACCCAGAAGTCAGAAAGTGGAATATGGGACTTTCACTAGAATGTGAAAAATACATATGGGGAAAATAATTTCCAATCTCTTCACTTCAACAGAAAAAAATATTTTTGTTATTGTTTTTGGCAGTACAGCTCTTTTTCAAGTAAAAAAGTAGAGAAAAACTGAAATTTTCTCCTCAACCACATTATAGATTATTGACTAGAAGACATGGTATCAGGGTCTGGGACAGAGTAAAGCTTGGTAAATAGTTGTCAAATGTGAATGTGAAGTCTGCATGAAATCTCTCTTTCCAGGGGTTCTAAGCTTAAGACCAACAATACTTCGAGACTTTGAAGTGATGATTTTGATGGCATACTACAGAGAGACAGCTACATTAACGTTTATAGCAGTTCAATTTACAACAGCTAAACTATGGAACCAACCCAGATGCCCCTCACTGGACGAATGGATTCACAAACTGTGATACACACACACACATACACACACACACACACACACACACACACACACAGTGGAATTCTACTCTTGCTATTGGAGAGAATGATATCATGGCATGTGCAGCCAATCCAGTCCAGGTGGGCAAATGAGGTTTTATCTGGACTATCCAGCACCATCCCCATCTGGGAAATGAGCCTGCCCTTATGGAGCCTCTGAGACAGGAGAGGAAGGTGAGATTGGAGGAGGGAACCTGGAAGAGGCTCAGCTCACAGCTCACTCAACTGCCAATGGCTCAGGATGGCTGCGCTTTCAGCACTCATCCTCTGGGAGCCACCGGGCTGGAGGTATGTTGCCACCCTTGCCTTTGTTCTGGAGCTGGCTGTCCCCAGAGGCCACCTCACTACAGCCTCCAAGAGGCCAACCTTGGATGTCTGGTCATGGAAGCCTGGCAGGGTGTGAGAGAGGTTCCAGTGCAGTGGCAGGATGGGGCAGGGGCAGCAGAGCAGGACTGGCCTCTGTGTCCCTCCCCTGCCTGCTAGGGCACCGCGTGGCCTGCGCTGCAGCCTCGCCCACCTGCTGCTCTCCGCTCTGCTCCACCAGGGCCACCAGAGCGCTGGGCACCTACCCGAGCCCATGGCGTCCCGGAGCGGCCCCCACGGGTGCCCAGGGAGCAGGACAGCTCCACTGGCCTGGAGCGCACCAGGGGCCAGGAACAGGTGGGTGGGCTGCTCCTTCCTGTGACCTGGGCTGCGACCTTCTCAGCTTCCGCCTGTCCAACGCTCCGCTCCGGCGCAGGGGTTGGTACAGCACCGACCTCAGGCGTGAGCGGCCGTTGAGAGTCAAGCATGGAGGGGTGGGGCTTTGAGAGGGGCGGGCTGTGGGCGGGGCTTGAGAGGGCAGGGCCGTGGAGGGCCGAAGCTTCTATTGGATAAGGGGCAAAAGCCTGGCCCCACCCACAGGCCTGTGGGCGTGGCCTGAGCATCCGGCCCCCTAGCCCTGTCTACTAAAAGACCCAGAAGTTGGTCCTTGAGGAAGAGCATCACCAGCCCCTAGCAGGTTCCCCAGCCCGGTGTGGTCGGGAGCCGGGCATTGTCAGGATCCTGGGCATGGTGCTAGGTCAACCAAGCCATCGCTTCTGCCAGGGACAGCAGGACAGTTACCTTCTTTTCTTTTTTTTTTTTTTTTAAGAGAGAAGGGACAGTGAGAGAGACAGAGAAAGAGAGAAAGAACTTTATTTAGTTTTTCACATGGCCTTAGTTGCTCCAACACTCAGTTGTGTACGTGGTGCTGGGGTTTGAACCTGGGTCCTCATGCTTGCCAGGCAAGCGCCGAAACCACTGAGCCACCGCTCCAGCCCAGACAGTTACCTTCTTAAGAGCAAACAGACACAGAACAAACCAGAAGGCCAGGTCTACCCAACGAACGTCAGCTGGGTTCAAGGGCAGACACCAAGGTGCACAGCTGCTCCTGGGTTTCTGTAGCTTGGACATGTGCTGCAAGCTTGGCCCCACTATGGTGGAGTTGAGTGGGGAGCCTTCAGGAGGTGGGAAGGACTGGTGATCCAGCTTCCCGGCACCCAAGCCTTGCAACTGGCCTACCGGTGCCTGTCGGGAGGGGAGCAGTGGAGCTGCTGAGTGGCGGCCTGCGCGGCCTACGTGTATTCCAGAAGCAAGCACAGGCTGTGACTGCGCTTAGAGCCAACCAAACAGGTGTCATTGGTGGGTGGCCAGGCCTGGGCACCTTATGTGGGTGTAATCCTGGCTTAAGAACAAATGCACATCATATTGTTGCTTTATATGCATTTATGATTGTACAATAACTCCTGAATAAAAAAATTTTTAAAGCTACTAAATAAATGTGAGGTTTAATTGCCAATTAAACTTAATTCTTCATCAGTGAGCACCTCCAATTTTAATTTATAAACTACCAAGTTGAAGAAGAAAGCAAGCACATAGCACAGGAAAGTCTGAAAATGAAACTGTTTCAGCTGTTTAATTGAAATATAAGAAAATTTATTCCAAATCCATATCCCAAATGTACAATGAAATGTATCTGCTTCAAAGTCTTAACAAAAAGAAACCAGACCTGATATTTTAAACTTTATAACAAATCGAAGGCCTTCTTTTGTTCCCATATAAAAGTCTGATAGAAGTTCATTCCATAACTAACGTGTCCAATGTACTTCTTGTTTGTATGAATGTATTCTCTCTAAATGCAAAATATTCAAATGAAACTGTGCTCACATTCTGGAATTATCCATTCCACGAGTTCTCAAAGGAGGGAAGATGCCAGTGTCAGATGTTCCAATCTCACTGTCTTGGGGACAGCATGGCCGGTAAGACTCCTCTCCTGTTTGCACTTGGTGCTTGGCACAAGGAACAAGGGCAATACCTGTCACTTAAAAATGCACACCGTCACTCCTTTTATATAATTTAAGAACCGAAGCAGGGTTTTTGCCAGTGATTCACTATTTTCTTTACAGATATTTTAATAAACACTACTACTCTTGAAGCCTCTCAATCCTTTAAAGAGGGTTTGGCAAACTTCTGTAGAGGTTCAGATATAAATATCTTGCTTTGCAGGTCACTTCTCTGTTGCACATTCTTTTAAAAAAAAAACTCTTTTTTTAAAAAAAAAATTGAAAAGTTCTTCAGCTTTGTTGTAATTTTCTAACCCGCACTTTACAAAACTAAACCAGATGACTCAAGTGTTCATGAACGTAAACTTCATGTTCTGCAGTACAAGAAACCCACCGTTTCCGACCGCTAAATTCAAAGTTCATGAAGAGGAAGCCGTGAGTGGATTCAAGGACTAGGAGGGCTTCTTGGCATTCTTTTTAATCAATGGCACTTTTCCTGGCTATCATTTGACTGGATCATTCCCATCTTTTTTTGTCTTTTTTTCTTAGGGGGGGGAACTCTTTCTGTGTGGCCGCTGAAACCTGTACAAGGACTGGAACGCTTGGTGCTGATTAGCTGCACACACCACATGCAGTCAGCACCTGCACCGGGCAGCCACTCTTCACTGTGCAAATCCAACAGAATGCTCTCCACGGCCACAGAGGAGACAGTGCAGAGCAGCCACCAGGTACCAACCAGGTTTACCACACGGAGCTGTTACACTGTGAGAAGATGGGATTGGAATGTGCAATACCTGAGTACATATTAGCACAGCGGCACCTCTCGCTCAGGTTCTCGGTCCCCACAACCTGGAGCTGGCTAGACACTGATCTGCAAGACGGTCCTGTAGCCTGGCGCTGAAAATCACCATGTGTGTGCATGGGTGTGCGTGCACATGTATGCGTGGGTGTGCACGTGTGTGCATGTGCATGGGTGTGCATGCGTGCACATGTGTGCATGGGTGTGTGCGCGCGCATGCATGTGTGTGCACATGGGTGTGTGGGTCCTTTCCCAACAATGTTATAAACAGATCACAGCAAGCAAAGGAGCCTTTCTTAATTTACCCAAATATGAACAAGTTGGAACATTCTGCAGTTACAGTCACAAGGTAATTTACAAAAACATTTACAAATTTCTAAAGCTGAGAAAACAGAAAACTTTGGTATCCCTAAAAAGAAAGCTCAGTTACACCTGTGGGCCTCTGCCCAGTTTTAAAGTATAAAATGTCAACTTTTTAAGTGCAAAGATATTGCTACCGACAAACAGCAATGACACAACAATCACATGAAACAAACAGTACAAAACACAAAACATCCTGACAGCTCATTCTGGTGTGGAAAATGTCATCTTGGGCTGGGAAGTGACAGGCTATTTTGCCAACTGGTACACGAGGGTGACAGCCGTGCAAACTCTTTTTGCTGACAGAGTGGACACATTCATAACTCATCGTGAGTCTTTTTAAATGGCCACTTGGGGTGTTGCAGGACATGGTCTGCAGCTTGAAGGACAAGCTGCCTGAATTCTTCTGCGTCAAAAGCATAATTGTTAAACTTCGCATGATCTGCCAGGGTTGGGTGGTCGCTCTGTGAAGACAAACCAGAACACAGATGCACGGAGCACCGGTGCTATGCTTCTCTCCCCACCAAGGGAGCTGTTTTACTATGGTGTAAACACAAACATGCCGGTGTGACGACTGCCAGGAAACTTCCTTTATAAGAACAAGCTTTGAGGGCTGGAGCGGTGGCTCGGCGGTTACGCAGCTTGCCCGGCATGCGAGAGGACGCGAGTTCAAACCCCAGCACCACGTACACAATGAGGTATCAGAGCAACGAAGGTCACATGAAAAACTAAATAAAATTGTTTCTGTCTTCTTTCTCTCTCTCTCTGTCCCTCTCTCTTTAAAAAAAAAAAAAAGAAAGAAAGAAAAGAGAAAGCTGTGGGCCCCATGTGGGCCACGAGGCTGCAGCTTGCTGAGTCTTGCTATACTAATCCATTAGATCTTCCAATCCTCAAATTTCACAAAGGTGTCTTCATGATAGAAAATGTTATACAGGTGGCTCAGTGGTTAAAGCATTTGCCTGGCATGTGCAAGGACCTGGATTCAAACCCTAGCATCATGTACACAACTAAACATTGGAGAAATGAAAGCCAGATGAAAAAATAAATAAAATTAATTCTATTGCTTTCTCACTCTCACTCTTTCTCTTAAAAAAATGTTATCCAATTTGCAAATATTATATGTGATAACTCACTATTTGGAAAAGAACAGTTTATCTGTGGATTGAATTTAATAAGTAGATGCTTTAAACTGCCTAAAATGATTGAACTTTACCTTCTCTGGATGAAAGAGCTTGTCCATCTTTTGCCATGTGATGTAGTGGATGCCTCTCAGTCGGGCCAGGTCTAGGTAACAGCGCTCGTCTTCACAGTTGTATCTAGGGATGCAAGGGTTACAACCAGGCTTTGTCCAGGGTTTATGCGAAGTCCACAATTCTATGTGAAAAGACATGTACCGCCCAAATATGTTCTTGCAAAAGGTTTTGTTAACAGTTCACAAGACTGAAAAACATAATATTTAATATATTCTCAGAGCTGGTTGCCTGGCATGCACACAGCCTTGGGTTTGATCCCGAGCACAGCAAATGACTAAACAATGAATGAACTAACTAAATTCTCGAACCCTGCCTTAACCTTTACCCAGCAGAAGGTAAAGGAAAGGAGGGGCCCAGGCTTCATCAGCAGGACTACTGCCTGTGAACTCGACCCTGCCCTTGACCGAGTGCCCGGGCTATGCAGCAGGCCAGCCAATGCGGGAAGCAGAGCCTGAAGCCAGGCCCAGGACCCCAGCGTTTCCTAGGTTACGTGCCTCTGGTCCGCATTGATGTAGAACCCACAGTCATCTGGGGACATCTCTGACTGCTTTAAAATGTTTCGTAGAAATATAGGGGAATCTGATGTCTGACCTCCACGAGATATCCATTTAACTCAGTGGTTCTTCGGGGGGAAACAGCAATATGGGGAATCCAAGCTGGGCATCCATGACATGGCATTAGCCCTAGATAACTAAGTATATATTCATTTGTTCTGGAATATTTGATAATGTTTCCCCCTCAATTGTAACTCTATATCATCTAATAAATAATAAATTTAAAAAAATGTTTCATAGAGCACTGGAAGCTTGTGACCATGCTTTTTTAAAAAATAGCCTCCTATTGAAATATGGAGTCACTTCAACCAAGATACTCAGATACAAAGGGGAGAAATAAACAACAGGATTACTGCTAGAGTGCTCAGAAGCAAAGAGAACAGGAGCACGCAGAGGGAGGGAAGACCACGTCCCAGCACGGAACACCAAGGTACAGGGACTCCCTGGGCAAGCATTTCCTCCAGGGCTTCCTGAGCACGGAACCAGCACAAGGTAGAGGGGCTAAACAGGGTTTTGGAAGTGTGTTGTGCAGAGACATACAGATTCTATTTTATTTTAATTTAAAAATGTTTTTGCAGTGCTGTGGCTCAAAGCCAGGGCCCCATCAGCTAAGGACCAACATCCTCTCTCTCTTTTTTTTTTTCAGGGCTGAGGACCGAACTCGGGGCCTTGCGCATGCTAGGCAAACGCTCTGCCACTGAGCTAAATCCCCAACAAACACCCCCCAACCCCAACATCCTCTCTTAACAGGATAGTCACACTGACCGCAGGAGAAGCTGCCAGGGACACCGTGGGATCCTAGGGGGTGGGGAGGGGGCTGCGCAGCAGGTGCACTGCTGGGCTGCCTCTGGGATTCCCAGATTCACAGAGGATGTGGCGTGCCTGGGAAGACTGAAACGAAGCCTCGGATGCTCAGTGACAGTGGGCATCATCAGCTGTCCCCCAAAAGCCCCAAACACTCACAGTTCGAACACAACAGCCCAGTCTGGCAGGAAAAGCAGGTGGGTAAGACCAGCTCCGTGCATACCAATAAATATGTCCGTGTTGTGGGTGAACCTCAGTTGATCTAAAAACCCAATTTTCCTGTAACATGCAGAACATGAGAGTAAGGGGGCAGGAAGACCCTGAGCCAGCTTTGTGGGGACACTGGCATACATGCTTTTCCTGACTCAGTCACATTCCACACATATACATTTGCCTCCAATTTCAAGCACACTCTAGTAATTAATGACTAAATTTCTTACTATTTAACATTTTTCCTAAATAACTCATTTTTATACTTGTATTAATGGAACCCTTAATAGGTACCTTAAATGTAAAATCAGTGATGCACAACATCAACACAATTGTAAAAGTGGATATAATCAAACCATAAAACACCTTCAAATGTAGGCAGACCCTGCTGTGGGACAAAGCTCTGAATCCCAGTCCTGCTCGCCTGCCCTTCTTCTTTTTTTTTTTTAAAGAGAGAAAAGAACATTGAGAGAAGGAGAGAATGAGAGAGAAAGAAAGAGAGAGAGAGAGAGAAAGAGAAAGAGAAGAAACGAACGATTTTTTTATTGAGTTTTTCACATGGCTTTCATTGCTCTGATACTTAGCTGTGTATGTGGGTGCTGGGGTTTGAAGCCGTGTACTCGCACATGCCGGGCAAGCACCATAACCACCAAGCCACTGCTCCAGCCCCTTCTCCCTCCCTTCTTGAAGAAGGAATTAGCACAGACTAGAGATGTTAACACACCAGCAGCAAACTGAAAGCTACTTCAAGATAATACAGGACTTTCTAAAAGTTAAAATGAATGTCCCTTGTGTGATGTGACACACCACATGAGCTCAGACGCTCAGACTCCACCCTCCAGGATCCTACCGCCTTGGTCACACCCTATCCGCCAATACACTCATAGGAGGATGGCACACACATTCTTTAGATACCAACCGATGTGCAGACTCTGAGCCACACATCAGCCCCAAACCATGCACAGGGCAAGACTAGGAGGGATGGAAGAGCAAGAGCCCGAGGTCCCAGTTCCACTGAGTCTGAGGGAGGAACAACATCAACCAAGACAGCTTTGGATCTCTAAAGCAAAGGCACATTCTTCTTGAAGCCATGAACAATGAAAAAACACAAGAAAAGGTAGACACCGGATGCGTGTGCCCCTCACACCGGGAACACGTGCCTTGGTTTCCCCAGGAGTGGGAGCTGACGCTGAGGGCCCCTGGAGCTGCAGACTGTGGGGTCTGCCCTCACAAGTCCCCAGTGCTGATGTGTGAGTGATGCTCCTCTTCCCCTTGGGCTGGAGGGGACAGCCAGGCCATGGTTCTCCAGACGATGCCAGGGTTCCCTCGCAGCTCAGCCAGAGAGCCACTACAGCATGGGAGAAGCAGTGAAAGGCCGGTGGTTGTGCGACCTCAGAAGACCACAAATGCAGGATGAGAAAAGCCAGGGGGCTCCCAGCAGCCCCCAGCACAGGGGAGCTGTGCTCAGCACAGCTGCTTGTCTGCCCGCAGGGAATGAGGGCCTGGGGTCAAGGGCCATTTCACGCCCACACTCCAATTTCAACTAAGCCCACAACCAGTAACTCCTGGTCAAGCCAACAGAGCTCCTGTGACCTGCCCCATGGCCCTGGGTGGCCACTGAGGTGCAGACGCCTCTGCAGCACAATGGTACTCTGTGCTGGGACAAGGCTTACCACTATTGAACAGAATCTAAAAGCTGTGATGTATACATAATGAAGTTCTACTCAGCTATAAGAAACACCATGGAGCTCCACTCAGCCACTAAAAACACCACGGAGAACCACGCAGCCACTAGATGCCATGGAGCTCCACTCAGCCACTAGGAATACCATGGAGCTCCACTCAGGCACAAAGAGCACCGTGGAGCTCCACTCAGCCACTAGAAATACCATGGAGCTCCACTTAGCCACTAGAAATACCCTGGAGCTCCACTCAGCCACTAGAAATACCATGGAGCTCCACTCAGCCACTAGAAATACCTTGGAGCTCCACTCAGCCACTAGAAATACCATGGAGCTCC
>PVKS010028442.1:0-26427 GCA_004027875.1 Aplodontia rufa
TTTGCTTCATAAAAAGTGTTTGGGAGTGTTCCCACTCTATCAATTTCCTGGAAGAGCTTGTAGAGGATTGGTGTTAGTTCTTCTGTGAAGTCTTCGTAGAATTCTTCCATATATCCATCCGGACCTGGGCTTTTCTTTTTTGGGAGATCTTTTATTCCTGCTTCAATTGTGCTATCTTTGATAGGTTGGTTTAGGTTTTCAATGTCCTCCTGTGTTAAAGAGGGGATGTCATTTGTGTCCAATAACCTGTCCATGTCCTCCAGGTTATCAATCTTGGCAGAGTATAAGTTTTCAAAATAGATTCTGATAATCTTCTGGATCTTGGATGAGTCTGTGGTGATATCCCCATTTTTGTCTTTGATTTCGTTGATTTGCTTCATTTGTTTCTTCCTTTTGGTGAGGTTGGCAAGGGGTCTATTAATTTTGTTCACTCTTTAAAAGAACCAACTCTTAAGTTTTGTTAAAAGATTGAATAGTTTTTTTGTTCTCAATTTCATTGATTTCAGGTCTGATTTTGGTAATTTCCTGTCTTCTGTTAGATTTGGGGTTGGACTGTTCCTACTTTTGTAGTTGTTTGGGTTGAAGCATAAGGCTATTTATCTGGTCTTTTTCTAGATTTTTCATGTATGCATTCAGTGCTCTAAATTTCAGTCTTAAGAATGCCTTCATACTGTTCCAGAGGTTTCAGTACATTGTTTCCTCATTCTCTTTCAATTCCAAGAGCTTCTTAATTTCTGCTCTCATTTTCTATTTTACTCATCCTTCCTTTAAGAGGTAGTTATTCAATTTCCAAGTATTTGTGTAGTTTCTGTTGTTTCTCTTGTTGTTGATTGCTAAGATCATAGCATTATGATCTGACAGAATACATGGGATTATATCCACTTTTTTATATTTGTTATGATTACCCCAGTGAATTAGGATATGGTCTATTTTAGGGAAGGATCCATAAGCTGCTGAGAAGAAGGTAAATTCAGCTATCTTAGGATGGAATATTCTGTAGATGTCTATTAAGCCAAATTGATAAATAGAGTTGTTCAAATTGGAGATGTTTTTATTGATTTTTTGTTTTGATGATCTGTATAGAGTTGATAGTGGTGTTTTGAAGTCCCCCAGAATTATTGTGTTGAGATCAATGAGGGTATTAGTGTCCTTAAGTATTTTTCCACATATTTGGGTGGGTTGTAATTGGGATCGTAAATATTAATTAACATTATATGTTATTGATGGACTGTCCCTTTTAGTATGATAAAGTGGCCCTCTTTGTCCTTTCTGACTAGTTTTAGTTGGAAATTAATTTTATCAGAAATTAGAATTGCCATGCCAGCTTTCTTTTTTGGGCAATAGTCCTGGTAGACATTTTACCATCCATTCACTTTCAGCCTGTGTCTATTTTTGAGTGTCAAATGTGTCTCTTGCACACAACATATTGTTGGATTTTGTTTTTTGATCCAATGGGCCAGTCTGTGTCTTTTAATTGGAGCACTGAGATCATTCACATTCAAGGATAGAATAGATATGGGAGGCTGATTCACAGACTTTGTATCGATTACAGAGTTTTGAGTCATCATGGAAGTCATCTTGTGTATAATACGATTATTGAATGGCCCTTGTTTAAGGATTTAGGATATCATTGGCATTTTCTTCTGAATGGAGAACATCTTTGAGAATATTTTGTAGTGTAGGATTTGTGTTTATGTATCTTGCAAGCTTGAGTTTATCATTGAAGTATTTAATTTCCCTGTCACATTTGAAGCTGAGTTTTGCAGGGTATAATATCTTTGGGTGTAAGCTGTTATTTTTTAACACTTGAAAGATATTGTTCCAAACTCTTCTGGCCTTCATTGTTTGCTCTGAAAAATTCATAGTGATCTGAATTGGTTTGCCTCTGAATGTGATTTGGGGATTTTTTTCTAGCAGCTTTTAGAATTCTCTTTTTAATTTCTCTGTTATTCATTTTGTATATGATATGTCTTTGTGAGTTTCTCAATTGATTAGGTCTATTTGATGTTCTATAAGCATCTTGGATGTGGTATTCCAGATCAATAGAAAAATGAGGGAAGTTCTCATGATTTCGCTTAAAAGATTCTTGAAGCCTCTTGTTTGCTGTTTAGAGTTTTCCTGCAGGCCAATGATTCTCAGTTTATTATGCCTCATCTCATCAAATATTACTTGGAAATTCTGATTATGTAATATAAGCTGTTTATCTTGTTGTTTTCTTTGAATTTGACGTTGTTTAGCTGATCCTCACTGTACGATACTCTTTCTTCAAGTGCTGAAGTTCTATTTTCAGTGGAGTGTACTCTGGTGTTGGTATCTTCCAGTGAAGATTTGCATTGGTTAACTGTGTTTTTCAATCCTGATAGCTCTGCTACATCTCTTTTCAGAATGTCAATATCTTTGTATAGCTGATCTTTCATCTCATGGACTTGTTCTCTTATTTCCCTGTAGAAGTTGTCTCTCATCTCTTGAAATTGCTCTCTGATCTCTTTTTGTATTTCATCTCTTAACTCTTTGATTGCATTATTAATCATAATGCTGATACAATGTCTTTGGTTTTCATCTAGGGCCCTAGCTATGGGATCCTTGGGTTGAGAGCTGTGGGGTTGAGGAGGAGAGTTATTTCCCCTTTTCCTCATTTTCTGAGTCAGAGAATTTATCTTTTATTTCAACCTTGTTACTCTTGGTGGAGTAATTGGAACTTCTTATGGCTTTGCTTCATTGTGAAGGGGAGCTATTTGGCCAATACAGACCTAAAGATGCCAGACACTTCTGAGAATTTGAGATGCTATAGGTGCAAATAGTAGTCCGTTTCAAATAAAACTGATGAGCTGATGATTAGCACCAATAATAGCAGCTTTCTTTGAGAGAACTTTCATTGTATTTTATGATATCAAGCAAGTACCTGTTTTGAAGCGTGTCTATTTCTTCAGGTAGTAGGGTCTCTCTGAACTTGGGGACAAGGAATGACTAGGAAGTCAAGGATGTGACTGCTTTAGAGTATAGGGGAACAAGGGATTAGGGGGAGTAGGTTACTCTATTAGGACTAAGGAAAACATAGAAATGGGGTGTGGGTAGGGTAAAGACCTGAGGTGAGGATGAGAGAAAAATGCTTATATTTAGGGATTACCAGAATACAGGGAAGGATGAGGTTAGTATGGTGCATAGTTATCTTCACTCACCAGAGGCTGAGGCTATTTTGCTATCATGGAATGTTTTCCTGATTGGAACCCTATGTTATAGGGATAGCAGTAGCGTTCAAGAAGACATAGAGAATGTAGGAGCAAATCACCAAAACATACACATGGATAAATATTTACATTCACCAATACCAAATTCAGTATTGATCGTAAAGCTAGAAAGGAAAAGAAAAAGAAAACAACAACAACAACAACAAAACACAAATAAAATAAAAAAATAAATAAAAAAATATAAAAAATAAAAAAGTAAAAATTTCTTAATGGAAACTTGGAACTACAGACAGTAAGGGCGTCTCTGGGACCTTTGGTAGGAGATGATCACTGTCCTTCTGGGTTTCGATATGAATGTCTCTCAGTCTGTGGGTATGTGATCTCACTAAAAGTAATGGGGTATTGTCAGACTCCTGGGATTTCTAGGAGGGCCTTCCACTGAAGAGGACTGGTTCTGGTAAGCCTTGATGTTTGCCAGCCTCCCAGAGGAGCTGAAGCCAGAAGAATTAATGAGCAGGGAGTGTGGATGATTTCTCTTCTCCCTCTGGTGGGAGATGAATGCACTGCCTCTTGTGTCATAAGACTCAGATGCTTTAAGTTGTCATGTGATCCTTCTGACTGGGGGGAGTGGACAGGGGAAGGAACTGCTCCCCTTTATTCCCCAAACTGAAGACCTCCTAAGAAGGCTGGAGTCTGGTCCTGGCGCAGGCCTTCTCTTCCTGAATCAGACTGAAGCCTGTGGCCTTTTTCTGATGCAGTTTTCATAGGGTGCTCTAAAAAGCCAGGGGGAAGTGTGTCCTGGGGCTCAAAATGGCAGCCAGGATAACCCGTTGAATAACCTGTTCCACTGGGCATATCAGTGGGCCGCTTCCCAGCACAGCTCTTGCCCCCCACAGTGTCTGAGCTCGGTGGATATCTGTTTTAATTAGGGATGGGATGGCAGCAGCGACGGGGTCAGTGGCTCTGTCTGCTGCAGCTTGCAGCCCCGCCCCTGCCCTTCATGCAGCGGATGTAACCGAGCCAACCTCTGTTCCTGGCGGGACGGATAAAATCCCTTTATCTCTCCTCGCTCTAACGGCTGCTTGCGGAAGGCGGCTCTGCCAGCATAAAGTAAACAGCCTAACTACTGTGTTCCTGGCGGGGCAGACAGAATCCCTTCTCGCTCTCCACACTTTGTCCGCAGCTCCAGACTTTGTCAGCCGCTTGCCTATGGCGCCTGCACCGACAGGAAGTTAGCACAGGCGAATCTTCATGACAGGACAGAAGAATCCCCCGCTTTTTTTTTTCTCCATGAGTAACTCCCAGTACTCGTCTCCTTAGAAAAGCTTCACAAACTAGCACTAGAAGTTCCTGTATAAATTCCCTTGAACGCACCTTAGAAAATTGAAGATAAACTGGGATTTTCCCAACCGGACCAGAGCCACAGGAAATGCTGCCTCCCTTCAGGTCACCATCTTCCGACACATCTCTCTCGCTTTATCTTGGAGGGAATCATTGTTACATATTCATGCATGGATGGATATTGACAAAGTAACTTAAGGCTGATCCTAGCCTAGGATCTCTCTCATTTCTGTTTAAATATGGAGACTAATGAGGCAATCAGAGCTTTGATGGAGAATTTGTTTTAAATATTTTATTGGTGCATTGAAGTCATACATAATGATGGGATTTGCAGTTACATATCTGTGTATGTACACAATATAACAAAATAATTTGGCCAGTACTCCACACTACACCCGCACTCTCCCTTCCTCCTCCAGTCCCCTGGTTCTGTACAGCAAACCAGGGACGATGAAGTGTCCTGGATGTGATTACTTCTTAGGTTCTTCTGGTGACCATTTTCTTTCTCATGTATTTTAATTTTGTTCTAACTATTTTGAATCATTCCCCAGTGTTCTTGTTTTCTGCTATTTTTTTGTAACTATAGATCTCATATCAGCATATTGTAACAGGGAAATTTAAGTTATAGCTTATTCTCATTTCACTGTCATGATTACTCATTCAATGACATGATTGTTCCAAAATAAAATATCACACAGCTATAGAAGACATGGGGAATGTTAAATAGTTGGGTACATATCTGTATATTTTGATGTTATAGATCCTGAAAACTGCAACTACTGTATAAAATAACTTCAGTTTCTGCCCCAAATGGAAGTGGTCATTACACTAAATTATACTTTGAAGGTCAAATACAAAAATTATTCCAGGAAAAAAAGTTCACCTCAACCTTTTGGCTATGTTTCCAGACCTAATTTACATTGAAACAATTTGTCTGAAAAGTGAACAGAGGTTAAATGGAGCTCTCTAAATGAGTCCTGATTACAGCTTACTTCAGGATAGCAGTGGTTTCAGAATGTTGTGTCTAGTTTTTTTCTGTAGCCTTCTTTTTAGAGTAGTTGAGCAATGGTAACAAGTAAATAAAATAATAGCTAGGAATTTGGACTTGTGCCTAGTTTAAGAAATCAAGATTATTAGCATATTTTAATAAAACATTTTGTAACTTGTGATATTCTTATCTAATCAAATTCTTAAGGTTTCCTAAAGTATTGTATCAATTTTTATTGTTATCATAATACATTCAAATATATTTAAGTTTATAGAGTAAAGTAGAAATATAGAAATGCACATTCAGCTGTAAATTTGTTAATTTTTTTTAGGAGAGAGAGGAAAAAAGAATCAATTTTATTTAATTTTTCATGTGGTTTTCATTGCTCTGACTCTCTGCTGTGTATGTTGAGCTAGGGTTTGAACCGCATCCTCATGCATTTCAGGAAGCACTGTATCCTCTGAGTGACTGAGCCAGCTGCTTTTTCATTTTTTAATTGTTCAATTTTAATAAACCTTTCTTTGGAAATTTTATCAAAACAGAGTATTTTTTTTTCTATTGGCAAAATGATTATATTGCAACATGTTCTACCTTATCTCGTACTTCTCTGCAAAGGAAGATTTCCAATTTGAGAAATCCAAAGAAACTTTTGAGCAGGGCATGATTATTGTAGATATCATTTCAGTTCATTATACCTAAAGGGTCCTGAGTTATCAGAAATACCTATGTTAGTGAATAGCTTTGGGCAGAAGAAAGCAGAACACAGTTACTTAAAGCTATATTTTTCCCCTTTCAAGAAAATAACTTTAATTGTATACAAATCTACAGAAGAACAAAGTTTCAAGTTTCAAAAAGTACTTAAAAGGGAACCTAATAATGACTTTCCAAGCTATTGTATATCCTGTATTTTATCTTTGTAGATGATTATATACATTTTAGAAAGGTACAGTATGATTTGCGGTTTTCAAATTGCTCACACAAATAATATCAGACTGTTTTCATTAATTTCCATTTAAGCATTATTAGATGATACAAATACACACACACACACACACACACACACGGAATCTCAGCAGTTCAAATGACAATTTCCATAATAAGTTTAAATTTTTTGAAATGTTGTCTGTATTTTTAAGAGTTTATGCTATGTTTAGAAAAATGTGTTCATTCAAAACAATAACGAACAGCATAATTGATAATATAAAATTATCAGAAGTAAAAGATATTTTAATTTTCAGTAAAATAATTGATATTTTAAAATAACTGATATTTTAATTTTCCTTTTCAGTAAAATGTCAGTTATTAATGCTGTCAGATAATTTTTTCTTAGCACTATTTTAATCACTATCATTTGCCAACAGGATAACATTTTTAAAGAGTTGTTTGTAATATTCTTTTTATTCTTATTTTCTTCATTATATAACCCTGTACATGGTAGTTTGCTGCTGTCTAGTCTATATATTATTTTTTCTCCCTTCCCTCTTTGGACTTATGCCATAATTTATAGAATTTAATTTTTAATGTGTTTTACTACAATAAAACTTGCTACTATGACACTGTGCAGGGAGTCTGGAAAATTTTTATAGATTAATGAAAGTATTCTTTATCAAGCTACCATCTTCTAGTTTGTTAATTTCCTGTTGATGTTTGCAAAATGAAATACTAAAGGTCTTATAAAGTCTTTTTGTTTTAAAGAGAGAGGTATGGTGAGAGAGAGAGAAAGAGAGTATCAATTTTATCCAATTTTTCGTTGGCTTTTCATTGCTCCAACACTTTCTTGTGTACGTAGTGCTGGGATATGAACCCACATTCTTGCATATGCCAGATATTGCTGGACCCGCTGAGCCACCGCTCCAGTCCTGTTACCAAATCTTTTTAATAGTAGAGTCAATTTTGGCCTGGAATAATTATGATTGCCTCCTGTTTTTCATCATTGATCATGGAATTCAGTAGCAGTGTTCCCTCCCAGAGACTTGAAAGAAACACAAACAAGTGAGTCCAGTCATACCACACCACAAAACCTTCCCTTTATTTTATGTGGATTACAATTGTTGAATTTTTTAATGGATTTTTTACATAAATCTTTAGTCAGGTCAATTCTACAGACTTCTTTAATTCCATTATGCAAATGTGATTACCTCCTCTATACCCTGAAAATGTACATTATATAATATTTTTGTTTAACATTCTAAAAAATTCTGCCACCAAATATTTTATAAAATATTGAATTTTAAATATGTAGAGCCATCAACAAATAAGTTTAATATAGTCTATCAGTGTTTTGTATAACTCAGACTTATTACTAAACTAATTATTGTCAGAATAATCATCTAGTTACAAAAAGAAGCAAGTTTGCTAAAAATAAAATTTTGCTTGCATTTTGAAGTATTTTGTGATTGTGGAGTTAGTGCTATTTTTGCTTTTATCATATTTTTCTTCTTCAAATTCTGTTCTAAAAATTATCTAGATTTTTATTTTATCACAATTGCATTGTTTATTACAAAAAACTATCCTTTCCATCAAGATACAGCACCAACATTATCTAGTTTACTCAGAAACAATTAGTGCATGTGGAATAAGTTGTTAAATGATACTACTTTCTTAGAACACTATTATGTTAACACAATAATCTTTTAGTTTAGTCATGAAATAATTATTTGGTTTGTTAACAATAGCTTTTAATTTTAAAACACTGATGTGTAATAATTCATATTCAGACATATCTTTTTAGCAAATGTTAAATTTACTTTTTCTGAAATTTTAAGTTAAATAACTCAGACTTTGGCTGTAGTGGTGGCTCATTGGTTGGAGCAGTGGTCTGGCATGTCTGAGGACCTGGGTTCAAACTTCAGCACAACATACACAACTAAGTGCTGGAAAAACAAAGGCCAGATGATGAAAAAATAAAGTTGAATCTTCCCATTATTGCTCAACCTCTCAAAAAAACAAGCAAACAAACAAAGAGAGCTACTCAGACTCACTGTGTGTATAGGAATTTAATATATGATAAAGATAAAATATAAAATAACAAAAATGGTGTAATAATATTTACACATTTCTCCATATTATTGAAAATTTAAGTAGCATAAAATTATACTAAGACTTTTGAAACTGTGCTGTATTTTGTTATTTAATCAATATTCTATTGGGGGCATTCTAGTATAATACTGTGTATCACAGCTATTACAGATTTTGCAGAAATAAAATCTTAGTAAAAAGATTATATAACATTCTATTTAAAATTGTCTAATTATCTCCGCTTATTAGATGTTGAAGAATAAATGATGTGCACAACATCATCTTAAGCAATCCTCATTTGGCAAAGAATGCCTAAAATTTGTACAAAATAAAGAGATGAGATTCAAAAAGGAAGGTGACACTTATGAAATAATTTGTTAAGGAATGTGGAAATAAAATAATGTTACAATTTTATTTAGTTTGATTTATAAATTAATGGTCAGAAAGCATGATATTTCCTTTAATATAAAAAGTAATTAAACTGGCAGCTATCCACTGCTTCATTTTGCAGCAAGAGATAATCCATCTTTCAAATAATTCCTATTTAGTCACCATCATATATCTACATTGAAACTCCTCATAATTTCACAAGGGGTTAAATTTCCATAATTTTTCAAATGTGTTTAAACATATTTGAAGGAATTTCAGGTTTGAGAATGTAGTCCAATATGTACACTGATTCTTAGACATAGTATTTTCTTGCCACTGCTTGGTTCAATATTATCTTATGTTGTGATTCATCACGAATGTGGACTTCAAGAGTAGATCACTAGGGATAATCTGAAAGGGACATCAAGGAGACCAACATTAAAAACTTCAGTGAATCCCCAGTGTAGAGGGTATTGGAAAAAAAAAAAATGTCAAGTCCTACTGGAGATCATTTTGCTGGCATTAAATCGAGGGACCTAAATGTGGAGGTTAATGCACAGCAGAATATGGCAATGGGAGTGTAGAGAGGGAGTTTTCTTTTCCTACTTGCTATGTGCTATTGAGTGATGGCATGGTTACTAACACAAACGTGGAATTAAAATTAACTTGGTTTAAACTCATTACTTGGTAATTATCAACTGTGGGATAGTGCTGTTATGATTTTTGTTCTCCTTATTATAAAAATGGCACACATTTTGGGGGGCTGCAAATCACATGGTATATGTGAAACACCTAAGGTGCAATTCATGGATCTCATTGCTTCTCTAGCATTTCCCTAAATTAATATTCAATGGAAGATGGTAAAGACGTAATGGAACATGTGTCTCAAAATGGTTCGCCAGAAGTTTTTCATTCTGTGTATAAGGCCTTATTGGGTAAATATTTAAATTAATTTCTATTTTTTATGTAAAATAAGATTATTTCCTCTGGAATGAATGTATTTCTTTGGTAATAAAAATAATCTCATTTAAATGTGCTTAATGTAAGTCAAGTTTTGTTCTTATTTCATTCATTCAATGGGGAAACTAACACTTGAGGTAAACCATTGTATTTGAGTTTACACAGAAAATAAAGTGTTGAGAACCAAATATGAAGAAATACACATTGATCTGACTTCACTTACAAATATGCAGCACATGGGGAAAAATATCCTTATAGTTATTGTGGAAATAAAAAATATGAAGAAAATACTAAATATACACCTCCTTAAAAATTTTATTTCCATGGAGTCATCAAACTTGCTTTCACTTTCCAATCTTAGTCACATAGACTCACATTACTTCTGTCTCAATAGCAATCATGTAAATGTCCTTGACTAATGAAAGGTTTATCTATTATTAATATTTTTCTGGGTTCTGGAGTCTTATATATTCTGAATGTTATGTTTATTTTTCTTGAGGTTTTTGTTGCCTCAATCATATGACTTATCAGCTTATCTTAGCTATTAATATCTAGCTAGTATCTTTTTCTCATTAAAAAATTTGTAAAATATATGCATGTGCCCCATATAAAAAACACATACAATCAAATTGGTTGTTGAACAAGCAAATTCTACTGTTCACCACAACCCCTTTCACTCCCTAGAAAAAAATTGCTGATATTCTTATTTATACAGATTGGAACAACTCTTGCCTTCCATGATGCATCTCTCCATCTTATTGACAATTAAAGAATTAAGCACAAAGTGCACTAAGTACTCTGCGGAAAACTCTCATCTATTTTAAATTCCCATCTTTAATGATAGCCCTTCCCTCTTGCTTGTGAATCTTTTAAATGACACCAAGCTGGGGATGGAGTGGTGGTTCAAGGGTTGCAGTGCTTGCCTGACATACATGACGATGTGGGTTCAAACCTCAGCATCACATACACAGCTAAATGTTGGAACAATGAAAGCCACATGAAAAACAAAATAAAACTGATTGTCTTTCTGTCTCTCTCACTGTCCCTCTCTCTTTAAAAAAATAATAAAGATTCAAGATGGTGATATGAAGATAGACAGCCTCTCTGGTAGCTCCGAGACTGGCCAGAAAATCCCCAGTTCATTTCCAGTATTTTGAGGTGCGTTTGGGGGATTAGCATCTTGAAACCGCAGTCCTAATTTGCTCAGTGGATTTGAGGATCAGAGACTTGGGAGAAATGAGTGGTTTTTTATTTTTCTCCATCCGGCCTGGAAGGGGCTCAGGACCACCCTTGCTTAATTCTGCTTGGGAGTGGGGGAGGATTCTAGCAGCAAGCAAACACATCACCAAGGAGAAGCCACTGTGCTTTAAATATATCGCTTTTGCGGGGTTTGTTTACCTTCTGCTGGTGCATGGCTGGCTGGCGAGCGGCCGGCAGTGAGGGGGCTAGCAAATAGTGGAACTGAACAGAGTGTGGAGAAAAGAAGGGATTTTATCCATCCCACCAGAGACACAGAAGTGGGTCTTTTATTGATTACATTCCGAGGTGGGAGGGGCTGGCAACAGCAGCCAAGGCTGGGAGTGGCTGCAGTGGGCGGGGCTGTGAGCATCCACAGCTGCTGCTGTGGAGCTGAACAGATGCAGTGACCTCATTGCTGTTCAAATCTCGTGCCTTATAAAAAGAGAGCATCAGGTGAGCACATTTGCAGACACCCACCCTGCCCATACACTGTGGGGGACAAGAGCTGTTGTGGGAAGCAGCCCGCTGAGGTGCCCAGCAGAACAGGCTGCTCAGAGGGAAATCCGGGCCACCATTCCGAGCCCCAGGACACAGCTATCTCTGGCTTTTTAGAGCAGCCTATGAAAACTGCATCAGGAAATAGCCACGGGCTTCAGTCTAATCCAGGAAGAGAAGGCCTTGGCCAGGCCCAGGCTCCACTATTCTTAGGAGGTCCTCAGCTTGTGGAATAAAGGGGAGCAACTCCCTGCCCTGTCCACTCCCCCTAGCCAGTATGATCACGTGACAAGTTAAAGGCTCTGAGTCTTCTGCCACAAGAGACAGTGTATGCATCTCCCAACAGAGGGAGAATAGAAATCAGCCAGGCTCCCTGCTCACTAAGTCTTCTGGCTTTAGCTCCCCTGAGAAGCTGACAAACTTCAGGGCTTTCCAGAACCAGTTCTCTTCATTGGAAGCTCCTACTAGAAATCCCAGGAGTCAGAAGACACCCCAGTCCTCTTCGTGAGATCACATAACCACAGACTGAGAGACATTCATATCAAAACCCAGAAGCAAAGTGAGCATCTTCTCCCAAAGGTCCCACAGACACCCTTACTCTTTAGTTCCAAGGTTTCATTAAGAAATTTTTTTACTTTTTATCCAATTTTGCATGCATATATACATTTCTTTTTCTTTCCTACCTTCTGTCTATTTCCTGTTCTCGATGTGTATTGGTACAATTGCTGGAAAAATTTATCTGTTCATGGCATATAAAAATATTAGCCATTTTTTAATTTTGTTTTCTGGATTTTTTAGCTCTCCTTTTTTATTTTTTTATGTTTATTCTCTTTTTTCTGTTCCTTTTTGTTTAATTTTTTTGTTTTGTGTGTTTGTCCATTTCCTTGTCCTCCCTTCTGAAAAGAGAGATTCTGATCAGTACATTTAGTATCAGAAGTATACTGTGCTTGATCTCCTCATTTTACCTACATGTGCTTCTACCCTTATGCGATTTCCCAAATCTTATTAATATCTCTTTTACGTCTCCCATATTTTACCACTGCTACTCCTGCTTCTCCCAGAGCCTTCTCTTTCTTTCCTTTCTTTCATTTTTTTCCTTTTTGCCTTTTTTTTTCCAGGGCTGAGGACCAAACTCAGGGCCTTGCACGTGCTAGGCAAGAGCTCTGCCACTGAACTAAATTCCCAATCCCCATTTTTTCTCTTTCTTTCTTATTCTTTCTCTGTTCAAATTAACCTCTTTGCCCCCTACTCTCTCAATTCCTAAACTTTATTCTGTTCTCTCTCTTCTGTTGGGGATCCCCCAACATGAGGTCCAGCTGGCTTGTAAAAGAATTGGTGGTAAACAACTTTGACCCAGCTGGCTTGTATCTTCCTTAGTGACTGTAATGCCTGACCGCATGACTAAACCATTAGGCCACTCATTTGTTACAATTGTATAAACTTGTTTGCATTGTACCCCTATTGGCTATTGTAATGGATAAATAGAGTAGCGACTAGTCAGGCAGAAGAAGCAGCCAGAGAAGCAGCAACCGGCCCTGTCCTGAAGGAAGCAGCCCTGTCCTGAAGCAGTCAGAGAAGAAGCATGGAAGAAGCAGCAGCAGTAGAAGAGGCAGGCAGTAAGAGCCTCGGCTGCAGAAACAGGGACTCTGGTATGGCAGCAGAAACAAGGACTCTGAATGTGAATAGCCTTGACTCTAAATGTAATGCCTTAAGGGCCTTGACTGTAAGAGGGAAGGCGGGAAGCGCCTGGAGGCCTTTAGCCTCGGTTAAGGGAGAAATAAAGTGTTTGGAGAACTTAAGACCAGTGGGTCTATTTTAACCTCAGTCAAACACCTGAATGAGAGTATTGTCCGGTTCCTGCCGGCCGGGACCGGGCACTCTTCCTCATTCAAAGCCTTTTACCTTCTCCCCTCCCATTTTTATCTTTTCCTTATTCCTCATTGAATCACTGTATACATTCTAACAACTTCTAGTTCTTTATTCTAACTCAAGATCTTCACACTACCTCCCTACCCAACTTCCTTGGTTTTCTAGATTGTATTTCCCCCACCTTCTGTGTCCCTGCTAACGGAAGTGAAGATCATTCTTCAAAATGGGTATTTGCTTGTTATCTTAAAATATTGTGAGAATTCTTATGGAAGAAAACCACTTCTAAAGGTGCTGATCATAATTATAACTGTTTTAGGTGAAACTATTCAGTATATATATATCTGTAGGCTCACATTTCTTCATTGACTGGATTGGAAACTGTTGAGCTATGCTTTCCAAGTAGCACCCCAACCCAATGAAGCACAGGCATAAGAAGCTCCAATAACCCTTACAACAGTAACTAACGTAGTTGGTCTTCAAGACATATCACCAGCATCTGAAAACGAGGAAAATGGGTAATTAATATTCCCATTCTCACCCTCACAGCTCCCCATCCAAGAACTCCATGTCAGGGCTCCTGGATGAAAACCAGGAAAAATATATCAACATATGAGCAGTAACACAATTAAGGAGTTGAAAGAAGAATTAAGGAATGAGATCATAGAGCAGTTCCAGGTGATGAGAGACAACTTTCATAAGGAAATAAGGGAACAATTCCATGAAATTAAAGGTCATATTTATAAAGAGTTAGATATTCTGAAGAGAGATGTAGCAGAGCTATCAGAATTGAAAAATACTGTTAACCAAATCAAATCCTCACTAGAATATACTAACACAGAGTAAACTCAACAGAAAATAGAACCTCAGCTCTTGAAGAATGAACATCAGATAAAGAAGACAGGTTGTGCAATGTTGAGTTTAAGGAGGACAGACAAGTAAAGAAATTTATCATGCCTGACCAGAACTTCCAAGTAATATTTAATGAGATGAGAAGAAACAACCTGAGAGTATTTGGACTGGAAGAAAACATTGAACAACAAAAAGAAGGCATTAAAAATATATTAAATGAAATAATCAGGGAAAATACTTTCCACATATTAGGATTGATCCAGATTACCAAATCCAAGATGCCTATAGAACACCAAACAGACCTAACCGAATGAAAAATTCACCAAGATATATCATATATAAAATGATTAACAGAGAAACTGAAGAAAGAATTCTAAAAGCAGCAAGGGAGAAGCCCCAAGTCACGTTCAGAGGCAGACCAATCAGAATCACTATGGATTTTTCAGACCAGACGATGAAGGCCAGAAAACCTTGGAAAAATATTTTTCAAGTCCTGAAAGAGAATAATTTGCAGCAACAGTTAATATACCCTGCAAAACTCAGCTTTAAATATGAAGGAGAAATTAAATACTTCAATGATAAATACAGGTTAGCAAGATACATGAACACAAACCCTGTGCCACAGAATATTCTCAAGGACATTCTTCATTCAGGAGAACACATTAATAATTCTCTAAACCCCTAAACAAGACAGTGTCTACAATCACAATACACTCCAATAGAAACCGAAAATGGTGTAAAACACAGCAACAATCACAAAGTCTGGGAACCAGATTCCCATATCTATCCTAACTCTGAATGTGAATGGCCTCAATGCCCCAATTAAAAGACACAGATTGGCTTCCTGGATCAAAAAAACAAAATCCAACAATATGTTGTCTGCAAGAGACAAACCTCACACTCAAAAATAGACACAGACTGAAGGTGAAAGTTTGGCAAAATGTCTACCAGGCCTGTGGCCCAAAAAAGCAAGCTGGCATGGTGATCCTAACATCTGATAAAGTTAACTTTAATCCAAAACTACTTAGAAAGGACAAAGATGGACAGTACATCATACTAAAAGGGACAATTCACCAAGAAGAGTTAACGTTAATGAACACTTATGCCCCCAATACAATTCCCCCAAATATATGGAAAAAATACTCAAGAACATTAAACCCCTCATAGATCTTAACATAATAATACTGGGGACTTCAATACACCATTATCAACATTGAACAGATCATCAAAACAAAAAATCAGCAATGATATCTCCAATCTGAACATCTGTATTAATCAATTGAGCTTAACAGATATCTACAGAATATTCCCTCCTAAATTCCATTGGCTGAATTTACCTTCTTCTCAGCAGCTCATGGATCCTTCTCAAAAACAGACCACATCCTAGTCCACAGAGCTCACCTTAAAAAATTCCAGAAAGTGGATATAGTCCCATGTATCCTGTAAGATCACAATTCAATGGTCTTAGCAATCAACAACAACAACAACAACAATAACAGAAGCTACTCTAATATGTGGAAATATTAATGAAGAATGGATAAAAGACCACATGAGATCAGAAATTAAGAAAAATTTGGAGGGGCTGGAGCAGTGGCTCGGCAGTTTTGGCACTTGCCTGGCAAGCATGAGGACCCAGGTTCAAACCCCAGCACCATGTACACAACTAAGTGTTGGAGCAACTAAGGCCATGTGAAAAACTAAATAACATTGTTTCTCTCTTTCTCTGTCTCTCACTGTCCCTCTCTCTTTAAAAAAAAAAAAAAGAAATTCTTGGAAATGAATGAGAATGATGAAATGAGATATCAAAACCTCTGGGACAGTATGAAAGCATACTTAAGAGGTAAATTTATAGCACTGAGTGCATACATCAAAAATCTAGAAAGAGCCCAAATAAATAGTTTTATGCTCCAACTCAAACTCCTGCAAAAAGAGGAACAATCCAATCCAAAAGCTAACAGAAAACAGGAAATAACTAAAATCAGAGCTGAAATCAATGAAATTGAGAATAAAAAAATGCAAAGTATCAATAAAAAATGTGTTGGTTCTTTGAAAAAATAAATAAGATCGATCAACAGACCCGTTGCCAATCTCTCCAAAAGGAAGATTGAAATGAAGCAAATCGATAAAATCAAAGACAAAAATGGAGTTGTCACCACAGACAACCAAAATCCAGGAGATTTTTAGATCTTATTTTGAAAATTTATACTCTGCCAAGTTTAATAATCTGTAAGATATGAATAGATACTTAGCCACATACGATACACCCAGATTAACACCAGAAGACATTGAAAATGTAAACCAACCCATCTCAGGTTCCGAAATCAAAGCAGCAATCATAAACCTTCCATAAACAAAAAGTCTTGGTTCTGATGGATTCACAGCAGAATTCTACCAAATGTTTACAGAGGAATTAACACTGATCATCTATAAGCTTTTTGATGATACTGAAAGGCTCGGAGCACTACCAAACACTTTTTATGAAGCAAACATAACTCTCATACCAAAATCTAATGAAGACTCATAAAGAAAAGAAAACTATATACCAATTTCCCTGATGAACATAGATGCAAAAATCTTTAATAAAATTCTAGCTAGGGGACTAGACCCTGGACAATGAGAAAGTTGGTCTAGTAACATGAGTTAAATCCAGATAAGATGTAAAGCTTTACAATCTAATTTTGTTTTAGAGTTATAATGGGAAGGGGAAGGGAGGGAAAAGGAGGTAACTGGGGGGGGCACTCCTGGGGATAATTGCAATATCCAGAATATATACACATTTTATACACATTTTATATTATTTTGTTAAAATCTTGTAAGTTTGCTCAAAAATAAAAAAAAAGAAAATAAAATTTTGTCAAAGAAAAAGAAAAAGATAATACAGCATGATCAAGTGGACTTCATTCCTGAAAACAGGGCTTGTTCAACATTCACAAATCAATAAATGTAATTCACCACTTAAATAGAATTAAAAATAAAAATCATATAATCATTTCAATCATCGCAGAAAAGGCCTGTGATAAAATTCAACATCCCTTTCTGCTCAAAACCCTGGGGAGGATTGAGATCAAGGGAAAATATTTTAACTACATAATATCCATTTAGGACAGACCCATAGCAAACATTATGTTCAATGGAGAAAAACTGAAAGCATTTCCACTTAATTCAGGAACAAGATAAGGCTGTCAACTTTCACCACTCTTATTCAACATAGTCCTTGAAACTCTTGCCAGAGCTATCAGACAAGAGAAGGAAAGCAAAGGAATTCGAAAAGGAAAAGAAGAAGTCAAGTTGTCTCTATTTGCAGATGACATGTTCCTCTACCTAGAAGACCCTATAAGCTCAACCAGAAGACTTCTGGGGCTTATAAACGACTTCAGCAAAGTGGCTGGTTATAAGATCAACACCAATAAAATCATTAGCTTTTCTATACTCCTGCAACAAGACACTGAAGAAGAAATTAGGAAATCTGTCCCATTCACCATCTCCTCCAAAAAAAAAAAAAATGCTTGGGCATAATTCTCACAAAGGATGTCAAGGACTTATACAATGAAAATTATCAAACTTTAAAAAAATAAATTATAGAAGATCTGAGTAGATGGAAAAACGTTCCATGTTCATGGTTAGGTAGTCAATATCATCACAAAGGCCATTTTACCCAAAGCCGTAAACAGATTTAATGCAGTCCCTATCAAGATACCAATGTCATTCTTCACAGATATAGAACAAGCAATACTCAAATTTGTATGGAATAACAGAAGACCCAGAATAGCCAAAACATTACTCAGAAAGAAGGAGGAGGCAGGAGGCATCTCAATTCCTGACCTGATATTATATTATAGGGCTACAGTAACAAAAACAGCATGGTATTGGTACCAAAATAGAATGGAAGACCAATGGAATAGAATAGAAGACTCTGAGATGAACCCTCATACCTTTAACTATCTGATATTTGATAAAGGGGGCAAAAGCATGGTGTGGAAGTATGATAGCCTGTTCAACAAATGGTGTTGGACAAATTGGACAGCCATATGTAGACAACTGAAATTGGATCCTTACCTTTCACCCTGCACAAAAATTAAATCAAAATGATTCAACGATCTGGATATTAAACCAACAACTCTACAATTGCTTGAAAAAGAAGTAGGAACAACACTTCATGACATAGGGGTTGGCACAACCTTCCTTAATAGGACTCCCATGGCACAAGCAGTAAAATAAAGAATAAATGCATGGGATGCAATTAAACTAAAAAGCTTTTGCACAGTTAAGGATTTAGTCAAGAGTCTCAAGAGAGAACCTACAGACTGAGAGAAAATTTTTGCCTGCTACACCTCGAACAGAGGGCTAATATCCAGAATATACAAAGAACTCAAAAAATTAAATACCAAAATTAATAAATGGACTGTGGAACTAAAAAGAAGTTTCTCAATGGAGGAAGTCCAAAAAGCCCATAAACATATGAGAAAATGCTCTTCATCACTAGCAATAAGAGAAATGAAAATCAAAACTTCACTGAGATTTCATCTCACTCTGGTCAGAGTGGCAAAAATAAAGAATACAAACAATGACAGGTGCTGGAGGGGCTGTGGGAAAAGAGGAACACTGTTACATTGCTGGTGGGACCACAAACTGGTACAGCTACTCTGGAAAGCAGTGTGGAGACTCCTCAAAAAATTAGGGCTGGAACCGCCTCTTGATCAAGCTTTCCCACTCCTGGGTATCTTCTCAAAAGAGCTAGAATTGGTTACTATAGAGATACAGTTTCATCAATGTTTATAGCACTTCAATTTACTATAGCTAAATTATGGAACCAACCCAGATGCCCCTCACTTGATGAATGGATCCAAAAACTGTGATACATACATACAATGGAGTACTACTTGGCTATTAGAGAAAAGGATATTATGGCATTTACAGCCAAATGGATGGAGATTGAAAAAATTTTGCCAAATGAAGTATCCCAAACTCAGAGACTCAAGGGTCGAATGTTTTCTCTCATTTGTGGATGCTAGAAATAAGCAGAATCAGTACATTAGATGGCTAACCTAACAATTACCTCAAAATGTATGAATTCTTACACGATCATGGGGAAACGCTCTTAGGTTCCTGGGGGATGTAGGGAGGTGGGTAGTGAGGGAGGAAGGGAATAGGAAGGACATCAAGGTGACCAGAGGGAGGTAGTATGAGGGAATCTAACCTGAGGGGGAACCTCTGACTTCCACGAGAAGTCCAATTAACTTGGGTCTTAAGTAAAAGGAAACATGGAAGCATGGGGAACCCAAAGGGGAGGAACCATGGTCTGGCACCAATATTGGCTTGATCTGTCATTACACTTTTGTTCTTGATTGTTTGACGATGAATCCCTCCTGGTTGTAAGACCATGTTTATTGAATAAAAATTAAAAAAAAAATAAAAAATAAAATAAACACCACCAAGCTGAAAGAGAACAGAAGTTTCTCACTATGTCTCTGTCTCTTATCTTCCTTCCACCCTGCTCTGCTCCTCTCCTCACCTTTCCTATCCTCTCTTCCTTCCCTTCCTCCTCTTTCCCCCTCCACCACCCTCCTGCCACACTTCAATGTGCTTGGGATAGAAGGGATGGGACAGATTTACAGAACTTTGAAGAATCATGTTTAGAAAAAAAGGAAAAAGCCAACATCAATGACTGAGGAATTAATGTCAAAATACTCTAGAAAAAAGGAACCGAGAAGACAAAACATTAGAGGACAAAGATTAATGGTCCAAATCTAGACAAACTGTCAGAATTTAAGTTCTTTTTTACAACTATCAACTGATATTTTCTTTTATTTACATATATGTGCACAAATTAATTTTTTATAATGGAGCATTATCTTCCTTTTTGAGATTTTTTATGTAGAACTGCCATGAGGTGAAAACAGGGTGGAGAAAAGGAACAATGTGATACCAAGCAGCATAGATAGGTCAAAACCACAAAAAAATCAGCCTCAATTTCTCACTGAATTGAGTTTGATATGTTAGCATTTTGCTTGTATTTCTCCCTGTCTGTATAGTAGCTTATAGAAGGCAGTTAAGGCAAATGGATATAATAGACCAATAGATGCAGTTGGTACTTTTTCATCTCCAATAAAGTACTAAAATTCTCTGTATGTTGAAGATTTCTTTCTCATGTTATCCTTTTAATAATAGATTTAGTTCATATATAGTTTTGTCAGGCATTGTTTTGTTTTGTTTTCCTCTTCTGATTTGCTCATGGGTAAGATTTAGAGAGAAAAAAATAGAAAAATAAATGTATTGTTTACTATTTTGATGAAAATCTGATGTCTCATCATTTCTATGTTTTGATGACTTGTTCTCTAATATTTTCTCTTGAGTATGTAAATTTTTTACCTATTAGCTATTGAAATATTGCAATATTGGAATTACTCCAACTGGTTTAATGTGACTTTTAAAAAGTATTTGGCATATTTTGGTTATGAATGTTTGGCTGATTTTTATAATTCCGGTGTCCATTATAACCTCAATATAGTTCCACTATATTCAAAAATGTTAGACATCTTAGATTTCTGGTAAGCATTTTCCTCATTTATTCATGACATATTTTGTGTCAAGAGTGTGCTCTAACACTCATGATGAATGTCAAACACCCTGAAATAAAACAAAAGCATAATATCCTGCCAAATGAATACAATTTAATAACTGCTCCAAATTGGTGAAACTTGATTCAAAATGTATTTTAAGATTTGCTAGGTTATGGAAATATTTGGAATTAATATGTAGTTTTAACAATTTTCCAGTAAGTGGGATATTTATGACCTGGCAGATCACATGATAAACTGTAAAGCAAAGTCATTCAATATGTGAAGAAAGTTATTTCAAAGAAGATATTCATGAATCACTTTCTTACAATGAGACTTGAAACATAGCCTACAGTTAAAGGAGCATTTAAATTTATTTTTAAAATCATAAATTGCAGTTGCTTAATACACAGTTTCTTAAACCATTTAGCAGTGACTTGATCAGGATAAATATAGGTCATTTTCTGAGAACTAATATTATATTGTTCGTTGAACACATTACAAATTTTCTTCACCAAAATGATGTATTACCAACACATTTTCCCCTTAATATATTTATAATTTAAGTCAGATATTTAAATCATACAATGTAATTTAATAAAAATTTTATTTTTAATCCAACTATATGCCAGGCATTACCCTAGGTAGTAGCTATGATAGAATGATGGATAAAATGCTGCCTTGACCTCCAAGAAAGGGACTTAGAGTCTTGCAGGAGATAAACACACATAAGTGACTGCAAAATACAGGCTGTGATAAATAGTGCAATAGACATAGACTCTGGTATAAAAATGATTTTTTTTTTTTGCTAGAACAGAGAGCAAGCAAGGATGGAAAATTTATTTCATCCTGACATGAGACCCAAATTCTGCCCAAGAACAAAAGAAACTGCAGAATCTGGTTCTAGAAATGCAACTCAGGGAATATCTTAAGAATAAGTAAAACATTCTGCTGAATATAAGTAATGGAGCTAGAATAAATTTAAAGAGGAATTTGTCGTAACATACTGACACATGTCTCAGAATTCAACAATATCGATCCTGCTTGGCTTTGAAATAAAGTTTGAATCAGAGATTCACATGTCCACAGGTCTCTCATGCCCTGTATTTTCTGAATATCTGTTTTTGAATACTCATCAATTTTATTATCTATCTTTAAAAAATTAGCTGTTTCCTTTCTATTTCACGTGGCCAAGTTTGTATAACATATGCATACTGACAGACTCTTGTGTTTATATGTTATGTGTGTAGCTTCCGTGAAAAACACCAGCATTCTCTAGTTCTGTTTCCCAGCACTTACACGAAGTCTCCAATTGGCAAAATTTGACCAATCCTGTTAACTGGAAAGAACCTGCAGATCTTGCTTCATTAGTAGTACGGGAATAACTGCTCTCAATCACTTGGAAAAATAAGGGGCATGTTCTAGAATTTTAATGTTTTTGCGAATCCTATGCATTTACACTAGAAGATGTTATCAGTCAAATTAATAATTCTCAAAATGGTTAGTTCTTAGGTTTGTAATCAAGTGATCACACTTTATATCTAAATATCTAAATATTAATAATTAGCACCTCTCACTAGGTTATGCACTAAGTCTAATTTCCAGGCTTACGATCTATAAGCAGCATCGAAGGATGAATACCTTCAATGGCTGTAACAACTGAAAAAAACAGTGGTGCTAATTTTAGAACAAGGAATATTAGCTACTTGTCTTAAACCTAGCTGGAATAATTTCTCCCATTGAAGTTTTGGTAAATTTTATCAAGTAAATAAGTAAGGAAAATAGGTAGGTAAAAGAGTTTTTAGTTTTAGAGGGCAAGTGGAATGTTTGGACTTCAAGAGGAGCCAGGATAATCTTTCCATTTAACATAGGGAAGACTAAGATTTTACATATAGACACAGGTTGACTTTGAGATTGGAGGCATGAATTTGAGTTTCCTCCTAGATACTTTTATTTATTTATTTTTTTCAAGGAATCTGAGATGGAGCTTTTATCTGAGAGGGAAAAATGTGGCGAGTGAATATTGAGCGGAAAGCCAAAGGTACAAAATATTCTCAAGAGTGGGAAATGATTATACTAGAGAGACATATTAGATTTCTAGGCAGTATGAAACTCCTATTTGAGATCTGTAGTCATGAATTTTAAGTGAAACCAGTAGGGAAGAAAATCAAACTTTGCCTTGGGTTGATTCTGCTCTGTTAGACACAATTTTATTATTATTGTGTTTCTCTTTCATGCAGCCATAGGAAATAGCGAGACAAAATAGCCTCAGATGAGGACCTATACAAAGGTGATGAGCTAACTTGTAGACTAAATGAGCAAATTCCCACAGTGAGTATTTTGCACTGAAGAAAAATAATAGTTTCTGATGACAAATGATATTTACTAATTTTATGGTCATCACAATCCTTGTGGTTAAAGGTTATATTCAGATGCTCTTAAAAGTAAAAATGTACTTAACATTCAGCCTTAGAAATCTGAATTATAAACTTTAATTTGTTAGATTTAAATATGGAAATGTAAGTTACAACTCTACTTGATGAGGAGTCTTGAGAGGACTATAATCTTGTTGACATAATTATTCTGGTGCTGTTATAAACTTCTTCTTCTTAGCAAGTTAAGAAATAGAAAGTTAGAAAATGTTTACATTTCAGTAATGCTATAAATAAGGTGATTTTCAAGGTAGCTGAAACTCTTATTACTGCTTAATGCATGCTCTCTTTCCATGACTATGTTAATGTCTACTTGGTAAAGATGGAAACCACATTTCCCAGACACTGTCTCCCTCTATGATTCCAAATAAGAAAGTGCTAGAGGAAAATTGTGTGACATTTAGATAGCAAAATATAAGCAAAGAACTTTATTCTCTGAAGACAGTAGTGCTCAGATTTGGTCATAGTCACAGAGGTAAGGCCATTCATTTTCCATTCTGCATTTAGTGTTTTCTTTCTGATTGCTGGCCCTGCTGATCAACTGATCCATGGTGCTTGACTGTGAAGCTATGGGATTGTTAACTACCTGATGCTCCTGAGCAATTCCCTCAAGGTCTTTCTGGAAAGATGAAGGTATTTGACTTTTGTTTGTTTATGTCTGCAAGTTTGTACATTTTCACCTGTCAGTCCTTCAGGCAGACTTTTCAGTGGCCCTGGATCTACTTTTCAGATTTCTGCCTTCAGACACACTCTCAGAAGTTCTCGCTTTTGTTTAAACTATAATTCCTGTCATAAATCCCTTCATACCAAAATATATGTCACTCTTCCTGACACACTCTTTCTGAGTAGAGCTTTTTGTCTTCAGAATTGAATGTATAACTTCTATGTTGCACACTAATGAACATCTTGAATATGGATGTAAGTCTGAAATTGTTAATGCAAAGAAGTTAGCTTTTGGTGTTGAGACCAGTGGTCCACACAAGAGAAGAAACTATGTGGCATATTTTGGATTCTGAGATTAGACTCTCAGATCTCCATCAGTACCACCAGGTGCTCTCTTTCTGTATTTTTTATTACACAAGTCTTTGTGACTGTAGATGCCTGAGAAGCAGATTGAGATCAACCACGGAGAAGTAGTTGATGTCATCAACGATCAGATGAAGAGTAAATTGAAGCTAAACAAATGCCTCTCACATTTGGTTTCTGGGAGTTGTTTTGCAATGTGGAGTTTAAAAATGGGTTTTTGTCCTTCAGGTCGAAATATGCAATGGAAAATAGTTAAGAAATGTAAGAAATCAAGGAAACAAGATACCCAAAAGTATGAAAAACAGTTCTAAGAGTAAACCTAGTCTTAAATGATGGATGAAACAAGACAAGTAGCAACCAAACTAAGCTGATTTTAGGGCAATGGTTTCTTGTTATTGGGTAGGGAAAAAGACCTAAGCCTTCTTTAACAATTAATACAGAGAAATGTCAGAAAGTTAATGATTACATCTTGCCTAGCATAGCCAGAGAATACAAAATTATTGACAAATGATCCTTTAAAAATTGTCTGATAAAAAATCAGTAGTATGTACATTTTAGTTCATTTTGTGCTTAACTTGAAGAGTACCCATGTGGTAATAAGTTTTTCATCACTGTAACCAAAATATGTGATATAAACAATTGAAAAGAGGGAGTTTTATTTTGGTCCATGATTTCAGAGGTTTCAGTCCATGGATGGAGGCTCTACTGCTTTGAGCCTGACATGAGGCAGAACATCCTAGTGGAAGGTTGTGGCATAGAAAAGCTGCTCATGGATGGTGGCCATGAAGCAGAGACAGAGAGAGAGAGAGAGAGAGAGAGGGACGGAAGGAGGGAGGAGAAAGGACAAGCAGGAAGAAACACCTTTCCAGGGCATTCTCTCCCTAACTCACTTCCTCCAATCATGCTTTTCCATCTACAGTTTACACCACCTCCCAGTAATCCATCTAGGTACCAGTGGGTTAATCCACAGAAGAGGTCAGAGTCCTTGTGATCTAATCTATATCCTAAATAGAATATTGCTGCATTGCAGACCAAGTCTTCAACATATAAGCATTTGGGGACATTCCAGTTCCAAACCATAACAACAGAGAATTTGATAATGCTTAAAGAAAATAAATTTGTTTCTCATAGTTCTGAAAACTGAAGTTCAAAGTCAAGGGGTGTGAATTAGCAAGATCTTTCTTGCTGCATCATTCCCCTATAGAAGAAAGAAAGGCATAGTGATTACACCTGAGAGAGAGAGGGCCAAATTCACTTTTATAATAAAATTACTCACACAGTAATAACCTCACTTCCACCATGAAAACATTAATCCACTAATGAGGGCAGAGCCCCACATAACCTAATCACCTTTAAATGTCACAGCTCAGCCAAAACACTACTCTATAGAAAGGAAGAAATATGGGGTATCTCAATCCCTGACCTGAAATTATATTACAGAGCTGTAATAGCAAAAACAGCATGGTATTGGTATCAAAACAGAACCGAACCAGTGGAACTGAATAGAAGATCCTAAGACAAACCCTCATATCCTTAACTATTTGATCTTTGATAAAGGGGGCAAAAGCATAGTCTGGAAGAAAGATAGCCTGTTCAACAAATGGTGTTGGACAAACTGGAAAGCATTTGTAGACAACTGAAGCTGGATCCTTATCTTTCGCCCTGCGCAAAAATTAAATCAAAATGGATGAAAGACCTGGATATTAAGCCTACAACTTTAAATTCGCTAGAAAAAGAAGTCGGGTCAACACTACACCTCATAGGAGTCAGCAGCGCCTTCCTCAACAAAACTCCCATGGCTCAAGCAGTAAAGTCAAAAATAAATGAATGGGATGCAATTAAACTAAAAAGTTTATGCACACCTAAAGATCTAGTCAACAGCATCAAGAGAGAACCTACAGAATGGGAGAAAATTTTTGCCTGCTACACCTCGGACAGAGGGCTAATATCCAGAATATATAGGGAACTAAAGAAACTAAAATCCAAACTCGCAAATAATCCAATCGATAAATGGGCTAAAGATCTCAAAAGGAACTTCTCTCCAGTGGAAGTCCAGAAAGCCCATAAATATATGAGAAAATGCTCTACATCATTAG
>PVKS010028443.1:0-26445 GCA_004027875.1 Aplodontia rufa
GGGTTAAGCTGATTTTACTCATCATGATCTCTTCCATAACCATCCATTTACCCTCGAAGGCTGCAATGTCATTGTTTCTAATTGCTGTGTAATATTCCATGGTATAAATGTACCACAGTTTTTGGATCCATTCTTCCTGTGAGGGACACCGGGGTTGTTTCCATAGCCTAGCAATAGTAAATTGTACTGCTATGAACATCGATATTGCTGTGTCACTGTAATGTGCTGATTCTAAGTCCCCTGGAAAGATGCCCAGGAGTGGAATAGCAGGGTCCATACTGAATTTTTTTAGATGCTCCTAGCATGAACATAACTATACATATTTTTTCCATCTACTTAACAAGAGTTCTTGAGATGTAAGAAGCTGGCCAAATGTGATCCCATCATTTCTAATCCAGGAATCGGGGAAAAGAGGACCACGAAGACCACCCCACTGTGTAAGGATGCCACACTCTTCACTAACCCTTTCTGGGCTGATCAATTCCCTGTCAGGTTGAGTGTCAGGAAAAAGTTTGACTGCCCAGACACACTGTGCTCCCTGCTGTGGGCCAATGAGATGAAAATACTGATTTAAGGATATCTGTCCATTTTACCTTGGCTGTCAGGAAGCTCAGAGCTCTAACCTTAACTATTATTAAGTATTCTTAGTTTTCTGGAAATCATCCCTGCCTATCTGATGACTCTTGTTCTAGAAATTCTTTGACTGAAAGCTGACTCAAATCACCAAATCCTTTTAGTAAGCCGTCAGAAAATAAATAATACACAAATGAGTAAATGCTCACCCGTCGTCCTTTCTCCAGGATACACCCTCCCTGCAGAAGGGCAAATTCAAGTGATCAAATAGGATGAGAAAGTGGCTCTGCAAGCTGGGAAGCATCATAGCAAAGGATGCAGGGACACCGGAAGCACAGTAGAGTTCCTTCCTCCTCCAGTCTTTGGATATTTCTGTTGATATCTAGAACCCTATTCTCTAGTTGGCAGAGGAGCAACGCTAGCGAACCCCTACCTTTTAACTTCCAGACCCCAGCTTTCTTAACACTGATCTTGCCCTGAAGATACCACTGAGTCATCTGTATTATTAGGCCAATGCTCTAACGTGACCTTCTCAAAAGAAATTCAGGAAGGGCTATGTCCTCTAGAAGTATGACTTAACCTCGTTTGTTTTAAATTAACCACAGTCAGAGCAAGGTGGGGCGGGAAATACTACAGTATAATGCACACCTACCTCCACGTGCAACAGTGTAGACAAATCACACAAGGTCATGCTAAGTGAAAGAAGCAGACCCAAAAGGGTACACTCTTACAAAACGAGTCCATTCATATTAAATGCTAAACGATCTATGCTGTTAGAAGTCATTATTACACTGAGTGGTGGGAGAGGGGTGTTAGTGCCAGAAACTGGGGCTGACACCTGTGATCTGTTACTGTCTCTGGGTGGCATTTACCCCATTCATTCAGCATCGTACTTTGGTTTTTAAAACGTAGGAAGAAAGGGGCTGGAGCGGTGGCTCAGCGGTTACAGTGATTGCCTGGCATGTACCAGGAAGCAAGTTCAAACCCCAGCATCACATACACAATGAAGTGTCAAAGCAAAGAAAACCAGATGAAAAACTAAATAAAATTGATTCTTTCTCTGTCTCGCTGTTCCTCTCTCTTTAAAAAAATAAATAAATAAACAAACAATGTAGGAAGAAAAAAAGGCAGACTGACTGACTTGGCCTTAGTCTACCTACTACACATAGTCAAAGTATGGAAGGAGATCCAAGAGGACAATCCAAAGCAGAAATTCATAGTTTAGATTCAGGCACACACAGCCTTTCAGTGACTATGTGCTGACACATGCTGGCAACTGAGCTTTGAAAGAATTTCATATTTTTTGCATTATTCCTTTGCAATATTTTACCATAAATTTGTGACAGGGAAACCAAGGCTTGGAGAAGCTTCCCCAAACCACAAGCCTCATCCCTGGCAGGACCCACAACATCCGGTGGCCAGCCGAGGGTGCCAACTTGGAGCACAGGTGTGCCCATCCCAGGAAAGCTGGGCAACTGCTATCAATGACCTCATTAATAATAATGCCCTCACCGACTCCTCCTGGGAGGGCCAAGGCTGTGCAAAGAGCAGCAAGTTTACCTTGTAAAGTTGCCAAGGCAAAACCAGATGTTTCTGATATAAGGGAAAAGATGAGCTGGAGAGACAGACGTGTGGCAGTGGATCACCAGTTCTTTAAGCTCCTGTTGTCTGAAATCCAGCTGAGCAAAAAGTAACAGACCTGCTACAATGCTTTCTTCAATGGGACCAGGAGGCCCCTCACCAGGGCCACCGTGCCACACTGGGGAGAGTCCAGCTCTGACACACCGTGGACTCACAAGCCCGGGGCGGTGGGTAAGTGTGGAGTTGACCAGGGAGGCATGGGGGCCACTCCTCCAGGATCCTGTTGCTCAGTTGTGAGTCACAGGGTTTCCTGTTCGTCCAGTTCTCACTCTCAGCTTCATCGAGTTACAGCCAGACAGAGCTCAGGCAGCAGCACTGTCTGGGGTCCAGGAGATGGGCATTTGGGACACCCAGCCCAGAGATCTTATGTCCTCAGACATTCTGTCCTGGCTGCAGAGCAGCAGTGCAAACAAATAAAATCTCCCAGATGTACATGACCCATCTCAGCCCATTTACCCATGGATACTTATCGAACACCAAATTGAGTGTGCCAGGGTTGGGCACTGAGGAGACCCAGGTAGAGAAGACAACGCTTCTGTCAGCAAGGGGCTTGATCTATGGCTGGCAGTAGGCAAATATGCAACATATCTTTGACAAGGAAACTGAGGCATGAAGAAACTTCCTGATAATAATAAGCTTCCAATTATAAACCGAAAGTGAGGGCACAAAACAGGTGGTTTCTTTCACTGTAATAAAATGTGGACTTATAACCATTTAAATTACATACATCAAATCAATTCTGAGGCTCCATTGTCTTGGAAAAGGTTAGGAACACGTACAGGTATAGACTCCCATGCCTAGAATGTTCTCCTCTGGTCTAACAAACTCCCACTCGCCCTTCAGCACACATGGCCTCTCTCCAGCCCATGATGTCAATGCACTTTTAACACCTTGTTTCTTTCATCCTCACTGGTTCCAGAGGACTAAAGGCACCAGCTAAATCTACTTCATTTTTCTGGTACCCACAGCTCTCTCAACACTCAAGATACAGTAGATGCTCAAGAAATCTTTGTTATGGTTACTTACAAGGGGGTAGAGAAATGCCAAAGGAAGAGTTGGAAGAGCAACTCAGCGAAGGGGAAGAGCTGGCTACTCCAGACTGACAGGTGCTGTGTCTGACCTTGCTTTTCAGGCCTGTACCCTCACCATATAAGATCCTGACATCATTTCCTCCCAATCTACTTGCCTGACTTGCCTAGGATGCTAGATTCCCTAGAGATCAGACTTTGCCTACCCCTGAACAGAGTCTGCCACTGAGCCTCTCACCCCACAGTGACATCTGCACTCCCCACTCCTGTCTGCTGCCGTCTGTCTACCCGATGGACCAAATCCCTCTGGTTCCATCCCTCTGCTCCACATCCAGGCCCAGGCCTCCCAGTCTATCCCACTCACCCCAAGATCACACCCATCATAGCAAGGTACCCATGTCCCAGCTTGCCCAAGACAATCTCGGTTGGCACCTGTGGTAGTGGCATGGCTGTGAAATGTCTCCGTTTACTCTTAAGTGCTCAATTTGGGCAATAAATTATAGGGTTCCCACAGGGACAGCCCACAAAGCAAATCCTGCCTTTATTTTTTTGTTTTCTAGTACCAGGATTGAACCCAGAGGTACTTAACCACTGAGCCACATTCCCAGCCCTTTTTTATTTATTTTGAGACAGGGTCCCATTAAGTTGCTTAAGGCCTCACTAAGTTACAGAGGCTGGCTTTGAACTTGCATCCTCCTGCCTCAGCCTCCCAAGACCCTGGGATTATAGGAGTGTACCAGCCTATCTTTGTTCTTGAGGAACTCACACCTGATAAGAGAGCATGCTACACAGATGGTATTTAAAGGAAACAGGACAGGACTCTGGAAATTGGGAATTGCTTATCCTATAAAAGCTTGGGCTGGTCCACTCAGTACACAGCAGCTGGTTTCTTCAACAGTAAAAAGGGGATTGGATTACGAGATCCCAAAGATCCTTTCCTGGCTGACACGTGACTCAACCCCATGAAAATGAAACACAGTTGACCATCTCCAGTTGTCTTGAGCAGCCCCATTTCGGCAGGGGCAGTGGGCGGGGGAGTTAACTGCATGGGCTCTGGAGTTAAGCCGCCTAGTTTTGAATTCTAGCTTGTCCTTGGGCAAAGTACCACCCTTTTCTGAGCCTGGTGTCTTCATCTGAATGATATCTAATAACAGGGCAGTTCAAGGGTGGCAAAGAGCAGGTGGTCAGAGCCAGCTCTTAGTAAGTATTGTATGTGTTTGTTATCTTTAAGTCCTTTGTGAGGGCAATGAACTGGTGAGACATCATGGAGGATCTGGGGATTGAACACAGAGTCACTTCATCACTAAGCTACATCCCCAGCCCTTTATTTATTTATTTATTTTATTTTGAGACAGGGTCTTGCCAAGTTGCCCAGGGTGATGAACTTGGAATCCTCCTGCCTCAGCCTCCCAAGTAGCTGGGATTGCAGGCATGCACCACTCCACCCAGCTCAGAGGGTACTGAGACAGGAATATTTGGGAGAGAACAGAAGAGGAGGAAGCCCCTCAAATGGGAAAGAAGGAGATGGGCTAAGTAGCACAGGCCTGTAATCCTAGCTCATCAGGAGACTAAGGCAGGAGAACCCCAAGTTCAAGGTCAGTATAGGCAACTTAATGAGACCCTCTTTCAAAATAACACAAAAAGGGCTGGAGATGTAGCTAGCTTGGTGGCAGAGCACTTGCCTAGCACGCAAGGTCTTGGATTTAATCCCCAGTGTGGCAAAAACAAATAATAAATAAATAAATAAATAAAATGGGGGTAGAGGAGGAAACCTCAAAAGCTCTTATTTAAACTTAAAGTTGTCACATAGTTTGTCTGGCTTTATTCCTTCCTTTATCCAATCATATAGTGAAAATAAGGTTGTGAATTGGCCTTTTAATACAAACCATCTCTAGCCTCCAGGAGCAGGGATGCTGAACACCCAGGGAGGCACAGTAAGAGGAGATGGGAAGGTTGGGGAGGTGGGTGGGTGGGCACCAAGGCCTCCAGGGTCAGGTTATCGGAGCATGACTCAATCTGCTGGTGAACTCTGAGATAAGGCTTAACCAAGGTCCCTCCAGGGTAGGAATGTCATGGAAATACTTACAGATTCACAGACAACAACACAAAATGCTTGTGTCCACCTACACAAGAGGTTAACACTTCAGAGAAATGTGACTCTATTCACATAGAGTCAAGACTCCTGACCTCCAAACTAGGCTGCTTTGGTTTTGGGGTAGGGTGGTTTTTTGGGGGGTTTGGGGGTGGATTGAACCCAGGGCCTTTGCACATAATGAAGAGGTGCTCTACCCCGAGCCTTTCTTTTTTGTTTTTTTGTTTTTTTGAGACAAGTTCTCACTAAGTTGCCCAAGACATCCCAGACGACCAAAAGGGGGTGCACCTCCTCAGAGAACCAAAAAGAAACTATGTTAGAGGAAGAGACCAAGGGCAGCTCTCCTCAAATTTCTCAGGAAAGAGATTTTAGAAGCTAAAGGAGGCAGCAAAGATGTTTCCTTTTATCCTAGCTTCAGGAAACTTCCCCTCTCTAGTCTCAGTCCTCTGATCTAATCCATCATTAAAAAGCACAAGTGACCCAGAAGTGGTGGCACACACCTGTAATCCCAGCAACTCAGGAGTCTGAGGCAGGAGGATTGCAAGTTCGAGGTTAGCCTCAGCAACTTAGTGATGCCCTAAGCAACTTAGTGAGAATCTATCTCAAAATAATTAAAAAAAAAAAAAAAAACAGGCTAGGGATGTGGCTCCGTGGTTAAGCACCCCCTGGGGTTCAATCCCTGGTACCCCAAAAAAAGAAAAGAAGGAAGGAACAAGCGAGCCTGTACCCAGAAACTCCTGGGAATTATCTAGATCCAAACAGGGCCTCTTTCTGCTCCTCTCCAACTGGGTAGGGCAGGAAGGAATGTAAGTGTGTTTGTTTTCTTTATGTGCTAATATAATATTTCATATATAAGATTTCTAGGAGCTTGACATATTAACTCTATTTAATCCTTAAAACTACAATCTTAAGGTGGTATTCAACAATCTCTCCCTTTTATAAAAGAAAAACACTGAGGTATAGAAGTTTCAAAACTGGCCCAAGCTCACACGGCCAGGATTCCACCCAGAGAGCCCAGCTCTATATCTCACTACACAGCCTCTCCTCCCAAAAACTGTTGGACTGTCCCTGCCCCTCAATGGGTGTCACTGCCCCTCTCCTCTGCTCCCCAGATACTGAACGCCAGCTCACACACCTGTCTTGTCCATAAGCCTGGCAGACACCCAGCCTCCAGGGAAACTTCAAAATGGCCAGAGCAAGATTCTGCCAAGGACAAGAGTAGACTTTTTTCCCACCGATTTTCTGGAAAACTGGCATTACCCTCTTTCTAGTCGAGAACACAGAAACATCAACAAGCTCCTGCCCCGTGGAAATCCACCCTTCGGTGAAAGATCATGGGCATCCGTTGGCAGCTGGGGACGGGCAACCTCACCTTAAATTCATCTTTTGTAAATGCCTGTCTCCCACCATGACTTTCCATGATGTGACACACTGTTGAGAGCGCAGCAATGTACTAAAAAATGGAAGGGGAAGAGGGAATGGACTACGTTCTCCTAAAGAAGTTTCTCAATCTCTATCCTAGAGGCATTTTGAACCAGATACTTATAGAAGGGGGACCACCCTGTGCACTGGAGGGTATTTATCATCTATCCCTAGCATCTACTTACTAGATACCAGTAAAACACACTCACCCACCAACTATGACAACCCAAAATGGCAACAGACATCGCCAAAATCCCCTGAGGAGCAAAAATCACTCCTAGATTAAAAACTCTGCTCTAAAGGAATCGTAAAAAGACACAGAACTCCATAAACCTGGGTAGCGTCTATCAATATGACTCTTGCAGAGATAGGCCCTTGCAAGCAAAATTTTCTGGCCCAAAATGTCAAAAGCACCAAGGTTAAGAAAACAGCTTCAGAAATAAGTGGCAACAACCCATCCAGTGCAAGGAAGAGCAGCAATATTAAGAAGCTACCAATGAACCCCAGGTTTAGATTTCCCACACCCCACCCCTACTGCAACAACAGAAAACACAGTGTTAGAAAACAAACAGAACTTGCTGACTTCAAAACCCCACGATGATAATGAGGAACCTCTTATCAAGAGTTGGTCTTTTAAACAGGAAGTATCTACACAAAGGAGGCCCACTTTCTGGAGCACCCAAGATTTTTTGGTTATCAGATCTCCTTACTCCAGCTGTCACATTTAACTCTGTGGTTTGTGTTGCTCTGATCCTCCCTAGAAAAGGGTACTAGAAATGTTCATCTTTGAAAAGTAGAATAAAAAAAAAATGTAAAATGCTGACTTTGGTGGAGCAGCCTGAGGGAATTTTAATCCATTCAAGGGTGAAGAAAAAAGTGCTTCTTTGAATAGGATTTTGGCAAAGGACGGTTCACAAAAACTACAAAGTATTCCTACTACCATCAGTGGCTGCCTTCTGAACAAGGGAAGGAGCTGTGCTAAGACATAAAATGTGGGGCTGGAGCGGTGGCTCAGCGGTTTCGGCACTTGCCTGGCAAGCACGAGGACCCGGGTTCAAACCCCAGCACCATGTACACAACTAAGTGTTGGAGCAACGAAGGCCATGTGAAAAACTAAATAAAGTTGTTTCTCTCTTTCTCTGTCTCTCTCACTGTCCTCCTCTCTTTAAAAAAAAAAAAAAAAAAAGACATAAAATGTTACAAAATGCAATTAACAACACCCTATACCTGTTGTCGGTGACAGTCAACCCAGCAGGAATTAACAGTCAAAAATAATCTTATGAAAGCTTTAGCCAGTAGTTTATCCCCACTACTCCAACCCCTTATCTGGAGATTAATTGACACACAGTGGGTATTCAAAATGTGGCCAAGTTTCCGTGAGGCCTCTAACTCCCCACCAGCCCATGGTAATGCACCCTCTTTAGGCTTAGTGGCCATAAATTATCTTTTCCTGGAGACTAATCTTTCCGGATAAATGAAGAGTCTTCATTTCTGTTTCTTACAGAGCACCCAGAGGGCCTACACCCTTAGGACCTTCAAAATAAATAAATAGATAAAATTATATGTCTTGACTCCAGTTGCTGCTGAATCTTTCTGCTTCAAAGATACTCCCAAGTCCACAGCTGAAGGTCACTCCTTGCTTATACAGCAAGGAGCATATATGAGCACTGTAAATTACAGAACAGGCATAAACGTCACCAGTCTATGTGTATCAAAACAATGTGATCAATGGGTAAAGGAAGGGGATACTTTATTTCACATCTATAGTTAACCATGCTCTGATTTTTATCCCTAAGAGACAAAAATCTATCATGTATACTAGTTTATCTCAATAAAATGAATCCTCTATTTTTTCACAGACAGGACAGAAATCCTTGATTGCTAAAGACAGGAAAGGCTACCCCCCACCACCTCCCATTCAGGATCAGTCTCAGGCCATGATTCTGGTGAAAAAGAGTAGCCCTGAGAACTGCTTTTCCTTCTAAGGGTCCATCTGCCCATCCTATGCTTCTTTCTCCAAGAAGGTCCCCTCTTTCATTCTGCACTCACTGAACACCTACCTTATTAGTGGCCAGAAACCATGGTGATAAAATTGGAACAGCCAGGATTCTCTCGAAAACTGAAAACCACCAACTCTCACGTATGGTAGAAATGAAACTGAACGCTACGCAAGTTTCAAGTGCAGCAACGTGGGCACACCGGAGGGGTAGAAAGCAGGAAGACGAGGTAGCATTTGTGCTGGAAGGTATTAATTTGAGAAAAGCGAGGTTGCATGTTCAGGGCCACACTGCAAAGGACAGAAAGACCCAACACCAACGGCATGACTCAAAAGAACAGCAATTCAAATCTTTGGGGAATGAAATGATGGCGAGGAAGATGAGGCTGAGATGAAGGATGCAGTCCAGGACATGCAGTAGTCAATACAGAGTTGCAGAAGGCTTTTGAAATAATTCAGTCTAGCTCCAAAAAGAATGGAAAAGGGGAGACCTTTTGGAGACCTCTGAAGTAACCCATGGACCAATTGACAAAGGTATAGCAGTCAGAAAGGAAAGATAAGTGAAAATGAATTCAGAGCTCCCAGAGGGATTAGCCAGTGGGTACTGATGCCACTGATCAACCCAAGAGAGCCAATTCTATTTCTGGACACAGTGGAGGTGCTACCACTATCCATAAGCGGACACAGGTATGAGGAGTCCACTGATGTTCCTCAGAGGTATGCAAGTATGTGGTCAAGACCATGGTGTTCTTACCAAAAAAAAAAAAAAGCAAAACAATACCATAGTGCTCTTGCAAAAATGCTAGTGACCTTGACCTTGGGCAAGTTACACTGGGCCGTGGTTCCTTACCTGTAAAATAGGGATGTTCTTAATAATGATACTTATCTCAGAGGGTTATTTAAATGTTAATCAGCTAACATGGTGCCAGGTACAGAGTACATGCTTCATGTTCTTGAGTTAAAGTTTCAACTGGCAAAAGTGAGAATAAGCCTTACTCTCATCCTAATGACAAAAAACTGGGATTGTCCACCAGGAGACAAGTGATTCCTGATGCAGCTAGTTCTGGGCAGGTGACCCTAAACCTGCTGCGCTCTCAAACTAGAATATGTAAGATGATGTCATCACATAGGGATTTCAGAACAGTCCAAATCAAGGCCTTTCCAAAATACTATAAACTCAAACTTCATCCTTCTTTCCTAATTGTTTCTTCCAGAAACTCATTCTGATTCTCTTGTTACTTCCCATCTAATCGCAGCTGGAATCAAACAGCTCTGCTCACCTACACTGAGTCTAAATCCCAGGTCTGACACCTGGTGAGTTAAAAGGCCTGATTCAATTCTGCCCCCATTGGTAACTTAGAGGAAATACATCCAAGTGTTCTCAGGGACACTTCTCAGACTGAATGGTGACTCCTAAAGAAGAGAAGCCTACAGGAGAGACATTTTCACATCATACTGCCTAATCGCAACCATGTGAAAGTGTCTCTGCCTGATCATAACTAGTAAAAACGACAAGGTTGCTATCATCTGCATATTACAAAAAGAAACGGGAAGTTCAAAGGAGCTCAAAGTCCTGTGGTGAAAAAACCACAAGACAAGGCTTAAAATTCATTTCCAGGGACTGGAGCGGTGGCTCAGCGGTTTCAGCACTTGCCTGGCAAGCACGAGGACCCGGGTTCAAATCCCAGCACCACATACACAACTGAGTGTTGGAGCAACTAAGGCCATGTGAAAAACTAAATAAAGTTGTTTCTCTCTTTCTGTCTCTCACTGGCCCTCTCTCTTAGAGAAAAAAAAAAAAAAAAAAAACAAACTCATTTCCTGATTCCCTCTAGAAATGGATTCCACTCTGGAATCTGGGAGATGACCCCATTCCAGGTCCCAAGAATGGTATAACTTAGTTCCAGTCCTAACATTTTCCTCTGGACTAGGGAAGAGTAAGCTTGTTAAAGAATTCAAATGTCCTGGAAAGGTGTTCAGTTAACTGAGAAGACCTCCCTGGGATTAATGATCCTCCACTTTGTATTTTAGGGTTTGCCAAGAAATGACTATCTTCCCCCTGACAGTTAACTCCTATCTTGGGCAAAGAAGCCAAGAGCCTGCCAGCTCAAAGACATGCTTTTAAGCAAACTGAATTAAAGTGCAGGGCCATATCCCAAGAAGGGATCAGAAAGTAACAGACGTTTTTACAAAGAGAGTAAAACTAAACCAGCGCCTCTGCTCCCTCCTCCGGTCTGAGGTTCTTCTGCCATAGCTCTGGAAAGATCTAGATTATGACCTGCCATCTTTTCCTATGCCCTCAGGACCGCCAGAACGGGAATAAGAAGAGCGGGTTGCCGCACAGAACGAAGTCAAGACATTTTCCCTACGTGTCCCCATCAGATCCTGAAAACTTTAATATGTAATTGGGCAACACAAACCTTACTTCACAGTTATAAAAGAGCCCTCCAACCCCACCCCCATTCGAGACCACCTTCTCCCTCAAATCATAGCCAAGGCCTCAGGCCAGGAGCCAATCCTTTAATCCCCGGAATGTCAGAAACTCAATTCTCCCCGGAGAGAGCGCGCCCGCTTCCGGGCCCTAACCTACCCCCACCTTCACATCCCCAAGCAGGGAGAGTGAGGCTCGCGGCAGGGCCCCAAGGCTCTTTCTTATGTAAATGAACCGACCCGCAGAAGAGCTCGGGTCTTGGGGGCTTCCCAGAGCGCAGTGGGCACAGGCAAGTCGGGGCCTACTGCAAGAAAAAAAGCTGATTTTCAGAACCATAAAGATCTCAATGAATCTGGGAATGGGGGAGGGGCCCTCTCGGAGCAACTTTCCAGCGCAAACCAAAAAAAAGAGTCCGACCCCCCACTCGAAGGCGGGCCCGGGGGACGCAAGGCGGGGCAATCCCTAGGCATATCTGCCAGGGAGCTGTACGCCCCTCGCCGAGCCTCAGTTCCGGGCGCCTCAGTTCCGGGGAGGGGGCGCGGTGGCTGAGCTCACTGCGCCTTTTCCCGCTCCTTCCTGCTCCAGGTTTTCCTTTGGTACTCCTCCGCCGGGCCGTGAGGATCAACCAGGGGAACCGCACATCTCCGAAACGTGGGCTTAAGCGCGGGAGGCCCCCAGCAGCCCCACGCGGCCACGGAGCCTCCTCCCCCAGCTACAGTTCTCCCCACGTGCTCTCGCCGGAACTAGGGCTGCAGCAGAGGGGGTCCTCCCACGTGGGCCCAAGAGTCCTGGACTACGTGCCGGGCTATCCGCCCCTCCAGAAAGAAGGGGGTGAAAAAGAGTAGGGGGAGAGCGTGAGGGCGCTCGGGACAGCGGGGAGGAAGAGCCCGATCGTGCGCGAGCGCTGGCGCCTAGCACGCGCGCGCAAGCCTGCCAGTACCTAGCGGACGTGGCTCCTCGCGCCCAAGAGTTTCACAGCCACCCAGACTTTTTCCGCGTCCCAAGCCCCGAGTGAAGGGGAAGCGGATCCCAGCAGGATCCAAGAGATTCCCAGAGACCACGCAACTTGGTCGGAAGCGAGCCAACCGCCCCCACGCATGCCAACTTACTTTCTGTACTTGGTTTTGGTTGAGCTCCGTGAAGAGGCAGGCGATCATATGGGAGGCAATCATCCTGTTGCGGCCAGGCGACGCGAACTTGAGAAACTGAGGCACGAGCGATTGCGGGGGTGGCGGGTAACGCTGTCCGACCGCTTTGTATGCGGGCTCGGTTGCCTGGCGGGGAGCGGGGAGCCCTGGCGGTACGGAGAAAGTTAACGCGGACCGGGTGGGGGGTCTCGAGTCTCTACGAACAGGCTTTTGGAGTTAAAACTCCTAGTAGGCGCCTAAGTACTACTCCCAGCGACGTGTCTGGTTGCCCAATGTCAAGGCGCTAACTTCTCCCACGGGGTCACTGAGGCTCAACTTAGGAAGAATCACTAGTGCGATCGGACCTCTCAGGCTCACTCGCGCTAAGCTCCCTCCCGCGTATCTTCTTAGCTGAGTGACACGGCGTTGCTAGCAGTGGCCTGGGACTCCAGCGCTGGGGTTTCGTGCAACAATGTGGCTTATTGAGGGGCTGCCGGCTCTTGGGCGGCGGGGTCAGTGACGCGCTCACGCTCATTGGCTACGCGGAGAGGGTGTGTGAGCCCGCGGGCCGCCCGTCTGCGCGGAACAGCCAATCAGCGCGCACAGCCCGCGGGCGCGGCCGGTCGGACACCCGAGCCGGCTTGCTGCAGAGACGCGCCTGGGGCGGGGGGCGGGGCCGGGCACCCGAGATGGGACGTGTGTTCCGTGGCAAGAGGCTGGAACGCAAAGGCGCATGAGCCACCGCCGCGTCAGGCTCGACTGCGGGTGGGGGGCGCGTGATCGCGGGCCCAGGAGATGTGGGGCGACTGGAAAGACAAGTCACTGGACCAGCATACGCCCTGGTCCAGTGGCGGAGAAGGACACCGGCTGGTATTTGAAGATCATGTGAAGGGCTCCCACCACCCGGTCACACTTCTGAAGCATCACTGATTCTTACCTATTGTGACTCAACCGGTCTGCACAACGCTGATGGCGAAGTTAGCTGCCTTGGCTGCTTGCTTACTCTGCAGGGCATTTAACAGCCGACCCATCTGACCCTCACACCACTGATAGGATGTGGGTTTACTGACCCCGTGTTACAAATGAGGAAACAGGCACGGTGCTGTTAAGAAATTTGCCCAAGGCCACACCGCTAAAAAGCGGTAGATGGGAACTGGAACCCTTATCCGTCTAACTTTAAGATCCTGTTCTCTTCCCTAATATGGTATCCTGTCTTTCTGGGAAACAGAAAAGGAGAAGGCAGTAAAAGAATAATGTCTACAGCTTTGGAACTAATACGTGGGTTAAACTGTGTGGATAGTAAGTATGTAACTGGATGATCCTGGACCTGTGTGGGATTAGGTGGGGTAGGGTGGCTTAGGGATGCTGAGAGGAGCAGGGTCCCAGCAACAGCTAATACCTGATACCAGCCTCCAAATTTACACATATTGGGCTAGGGATGTGGCTCAGTGGTTGAGCACTTGTCTAGCATGTCCAAAGCCTAAGATTCGATCCCCAGTATCAAGAACAAAACAAGTAGTGAATGTTCATTGTTAGAAAAAGAAGAAGAAAAAGAAGAACATATACGTAAAACAGGGAAAACAAAACCATTTACGACCCAGCCTTTCAGCTAAACTTGAAAACTTTGTTCCCTTGCCAAATATACATCCTCACCTCTCCTCTCCTATACTCCAGTCAGGGTTGAGACCAAACTGCTTTGGTCCTCGTCACCATAATGACCTACATGTTGCAAATCTTGTGTTCCCTGCCCTTTTCTTACTCCATCTCTCAAAGATGCTGGGGACAGTTGATCACATTCCCCCATCTGGACACACCTTTCTTGCATCTGGACACACCTTCCTTGCCCAGTCAGAACCAGATGCTTCACTTTCATGGTTTCCCATTAACCTCACTACCCAGGCTTCTCAGCCCATTTTTCTCTCCCGGTGAGTACAGGAGTATTCCAAGGCTACCTTCTACCCTATTCTCTGATCTAGTTACATTCTCTCCCTGAAACCCTCACAGCCCCATGACTGTTATATCATCTACATACCATGACTCACAAAAGTAAATCTATAGCAAGGACCTCTCCCAGAGCTCCAGACTTGTTTCTCCAACTGGCTTTTGTCATCTCCATGAAGGGACGGCATTGCATACTTCACATGTGCAAAGCTGAACTCAACTTTTCTTCCCAAATCTTTTCCTTTCCCAGATGCCTCAGCTAATGGCATCACTATCCACCTTAAGTCATCCTTGATTCTTTCTTACCACTCACCCTCACATCTAGTCAGTCCATCAATAGGCAGTCAGTCTGACCTATCAAACAGACCCTAGGTATGACCACTTCTCTCCATGTCTTTGAACTCATCCTAGCCAAGCCACCAATAACTTGGCCAGATCCAATATCACACTGCCCTACTTCCATTCTTGCCTACCTCCACACTGACCCCTATAATCTCTTTTTCACTCAGGAACCAAAATAATGTGTTTAAAATATAAACCAGACTGTTTTCCTCTGGTTTAAAGCCCATTGTTGGTATTCGGTCTTAAAATTTGTAGGCTGTAAAGTCTCTGCTTCCTTCTCCATCCTATCCCATAAGACTTTCCTCAGTATTCTGCTGAGTACGCACACTGGCATGCTTTCCTCAAAAATCCCAAATTTTCTCTCACTTTGCTCTTCCTTTTTCTTCTGTCTGGAATAATCTGCAGACCTGTTTTTTTTTTGTTTTTTTTTTTTTTGTTTGTTTGTTTTTTCTGCCTGTTCTTCCTCATTGAGGTTCATCTCAGATCTCTCCTCCTCAAGGACTTTTCCACTGACCATTTTATCTTAAGTAGTTTGCAAGTCACTATCACTTGGCCCTGATCAATTACCTATTCTTACCTATTCTTTTTCTTCTCACTAGACCAAGCTACAAGAGGGCAGGGGCTGTGTCTATGTTGTTCCCACAGTGCCCAGAATGGTGTCTTTCACATAGTAAACATGCAATTAGATATTTATTGCATCAAAGAAAGAAGAAATCATAGAGATACCTATGGTTCACATTTTGTGTGAAAATGCAGAGATTAGTTTTATATATCATTTCTCAAATCTTTCCCACCTCTTTATCTACCCCAGTTCACACACTCAGTATCTCATACCTAATTGTAACAGCCTCATAACTGGGCTTCTGTCTGTAGACATAAACACACCATAGATATCCAGCAGACTTAGATATCCAACAGAAATGCTTAAAGCAGGAAGCGATATGATCACAGTTGCTTTTGTAGGACAATAACCACCTTCCATATGGATGAGAGGAAGAGGGTCAGGGACCAGAGGCAAGAAAAGGGAGAAACCATAAGATAAGATAAGGACCAGAGCAAAGATGAGGATGGAGCAGTGAGTCTGGCTATGGGTTTAAATGTTGTGAAGTCTGAGCCTAAATCAATGGCTTTGCCTAGAGGTCGGGAGTGAAGAGGAAAATGCCTGCTGCCTAGCAACTCCTGATAAACCAGTAGCCCTGTACTACAAAACTATTGTTCCCAGGTGGGTGAGCCCAGAGTCTGTGGGATCAGATCAGCTCTGATATCTTTTCCTCTCACTAATTGTAATGACCCCTCTCTGGGCCCATTTCATGTGGACCAGATGATGATCACAAGGTGTGTTGAGTACAGGTTGTCTCTTACACAAGTCCCAATAATCCTGGAGGTGGTTGGAGTAGGCATTGTTTTCTTTCTGAGTTTTTACCCTTTCTTTCTTTCTTCCTTGCCATATTGAGATTGAACCCAAGGGTGCTCTACCACTGAGCCATATACCCAGTACTTTTTTTTTCCTTTTTTTTCTCTTTTTTTTTTTTTTTATCTTTTTTTTTTTTTTTTGAGACAGGGTCTCACTAAGTCTCCAACACTGGCTTCAAACTTTCTCTTTTCTTGCCTCAGCCTCCCAAGTTCCTGGAATTAGAGATGCACACCACTGCACCCAGTTTTGGAGTATGTGTTGTTATATGCCTCAATTCTTACAAGACAAACTAAGGAATCTCATGAAACTTTCAAGAGAAGATACCTACCCATGCAAGGCTGAGACTTGTATCTTTGTCTTTCTGACTCCAAACTTCACACCTACAGATTTTTGTTTGTTGATTTTCAAATCTATTTCTCCCCCTCTCAGGTGCATGTACACACACACACACACACACACACACACACACACATTGAAAAGTAATGGACAGCCATACAATTTACACTCCATCGCTCCAAGAGAGAAATCAATCAGCAAATATCTATTAAACCCTTACAATGTTGAGGACACCTTTTTCAGTGCTTTGAGAAATACAAAAGGAAATGTGAGATATGGTTCTTGCTGCTCAGGGTTTAATTGTTTAGTCAAAGATTTAAAAGTAATATGTAACATGTTACAGAATAGAAAAAATATCATTAAAAATGTGTCGGGGCTGGAGGGGTGGCTCAGTGGTTACAGTGCTTGCTTGGCATGCGTGAGGACCTGGGTTCAAACCCCAGCACCACATACACAACTAAATGTCAGAAAAACAAAAACTAGATGAAAAAAATAGATAAAATCGATTCTCTCTTTCCCTCTCTCTCTCTCTCTTACACACACACTCACACATACACTCCCTCTGTCTCTAAAAAACAAAAACGTGTTTGTGCCCTTTTTATTTGTTTTTCATTTTTGCCATATTAGTGATTAAACCCAGGGGTACTTTACCACTGGGTACATCCCAAGCCCTTTCTTATTTAACATTTTGAGACAGGGTCTTTCTAAGTTGCCAAGGCTGTCCTCAAATTTGCCATCCTCCTGCCTCAGCCTCCTGAATTGCTGAGATTACAAGAGTGTGTCACCATGTCCAGTGTATCTGTGTCTTTACATGCAGTAGAGTTTTGAAGAAGGGAGAGTTGGAGCCACTAGCCAGTGTCAACCAATGGTGGTCTGACTGGGTGTGATTTCAGCTTTCTAATTTAACACTAGGCTTTTATTGACACTGGCCCCACGTAAGACTGGCCTGAGCCTGGCCACTGAGCCTCATATAACTATCTTGGGAAGACGTCACTTTGCCAGAAGACATCCCTCTGCCAAATATTTTTGTTGTTGTTACTGTTGCTGCTGCTGCTGTTGTTAGGATTTATCAAGTTGCAGCATGGGATTGTGTAGAGAATTTTAAGACTGAGGGTGGTGGACCGAACCCAGCCTGAATGTAAATACTCACAACTCCTCGCACAATTATCTTTAATATTGGGCCTTGAGCCAGGCATGGTGGTGCACACCTGTAATCCCAGCAACTCAGGAGGCTGAGGCAGGAGGATCACAAGTTCAAAGTCAGTCTCAGCAACTTAGCAAGACCTTGTCTCAAAATAAAATATAAAAAGGGCTGGGGTAGTGACTCAGTGATTAAACACCCCTGGGTTCAATTCCTGGTATCAAATAATAATATATATGTTGGGACCTGATAATGTAGATAATCTCTTGTATTTCATAATTTAATTATAATGTATAAATCTGAGAGATTTGGAAAGGAAAACATTTAAAAGCAGTTAAAATAGAAAAATGGAAGCCATAAAGTTTTGCAACCATCCCATTTTATCTGTCAGATTTGCAAACAGAATGCATTCAAGCTAGTTTAAGGACAAAAAGGAATTTATGAAGAATATTAAGCCCCTTGCTAGATCTTCTGGAGGGCCAGAGAGTCAAGCTTAGGAGCTTACCAGCTGATAATAATTCTTTGGATATACTATAAAACTATGCCAGTGGAAATTTTATTGCTATGACCAGTGGATTGGCATCTCTGCCCACACTCCTGATGCCAGACAGGATACTACAGCTGCCCTTGATAACTGAGTGTCTGTCTCTTCACATTCTTGACAGAAGAAACTCTGCATAGCACCTCTTTTATGGTATTGACTTTCAAACTGATATTTTGCAGCTGGTTAACAGAGCTTTAGTCCCATGCCCATGCTTTAGCTGCAAGGGAAACTGCAAAAGAAGAGTCAGGTGTCATAAAGTGGAAAAGTCTCCAAATATAAGAAAGATGCTCAGGGCTGGAGATGTGGCTCAGCGGTAGAGCACTCGCCTGGCATGCATGACATGGGTTCCATTCCAAACACCACAAAAAGAAACAAAATAAAAATAGTTTTTCAAAGGGTCTGGAAGTCCCAAAGCGTGACAAATACCCACCACAACCTGCAGTCACTGATTGTGCTACATTGGAAAGTTTGAAATGCCCTTAAGATAAATTGACATCCTAAAATCCAAAATACATCAAAGAACTGAAAAATAGGACAGCTACACTCAGTGGGAAATAAATTAGAGAGAAAGTGGTCAATAGGCAAATTGATGCCGGAAAAACTGACACAAATGAACTGCTTTTGAGCCATGTGATTCATCCTCTCCACACTCAAGCTGTAACCTAACACCTGCCCACAAGTATATTCGATGTCACAGCACATGTAAAAGTCACTAGAAATATTGCCAGTCCCTCCAAGACCCTCCCAAATTTGAGGGCATGTCTAACATTCTTATCCTGATGGCCTTGCGGCATAGGAGGCTGACATGGGACTGTCATATGGTCTTGGGCCTTTTCCAGCCCCAGTTTCCCCATTTGCAAAGTTCGTGAGATCATGAGATGGAATGTGCGAAGCCTTCCATCTTGAGAACCTGATACCTAGGGGATCCTGAATACCAGTTTCCTAAACGCATCGCTCATAACACCAACTCTTCTGCAATAAGAACTCAGGGCCTAAGGAAAAAAAATGTCCAGGTGTCAGGAACAGCAAATGTAGAGTCTCTGGGATGTGGGAAAAATTTATTTGTTCCAATGGAAGTACAGCAGTGGGGAAAGAGACCAGAGTCATAAGAAAAGATGCTGAAGGTCTCTGTTAGACTCATGGCAGAACAGAAGTGGTGAAAGACATGAGAAAAATATGAGATATAGCCTGGACAGGATGTGATAATGAGGAGGGCAGAGAGAGCTGGCAGAGCACGGACAATGGATCTCAGTCTTGACTGCTCTTGAGGATAGGGTACACTAAGTGGTGCAGGCGGTTGGCCTTGGTTTTTTTGTTTGTTTGGTTTTGGTTTTGGTTTTTATGTTGTTGTTTTGGGTTTTTGTTTGTTTGATTTTTGTTTTTTGTCAGTAACGGGTATTGAACCCGGGGGCATCTTACCACTGAGCAACATCTCAGTCCTTTTTATTTTTTATTTTGAGACAAGATCTCACTAAGTTGCTAAGTTTGGCCTCGAACTTGCAGTTCTTCTGCCTCGGTTCCCAAATCACTAGGATTATATACATGCATCACCACACCCAGTGTACAACAGAGAATTTATAAGCAATAATAAAACCCTTAGTCAGTTTGGCTTTTATTATCAAGTTGCTAGCAATTCGAAATAACATCAATGACAAAATACTCCTTTCTAGATTACAGTCAACGATTCCCAGGCATCCCTCCCTTCCTGTTCCTTGTACATCTATTATGTGAGGATCACCTGGAGAGCTTGGCATCTCTGCCCACACTCCTGATGCCAGACAGGAGTATTTTGTCATTCTGATGCCAAATTAACAACAGAAGTTAATGACATCTTTTCTTCTATGATAACAGTGAACAAAAAGAAAAAATTCCTAGGAACTTAATCTGTCCAGGGAACTTAGAAGACTTGAATACATAGGGAGGCCTAACAGTACTTCATGAATTTCACATCCCCTTAGGTACAGATTTTAAATGCGATACATAAAAAGAATGGATTAAAAAATAAATAGACTGACTTCTAACATTCATACGGAAAAGTAAACAAGGCTACTCCCAAAACTTCTGCAAACCATGGGAAGAAGCTTGCTTATTTGCTTTTTAAATTAAGATTGTTGAATCTGAGCCACGTCTGAGAAACATTCAAAACCTAAATGCCATAAAAAGTGCTTATTAAGTGAAGTCAAAAGATAACCTATTAAAAATAGGTCAGATATAAAAGTTGTGTTTTTCTACAAGGTCTAAAGACCTTCTTCAAGTTATTAAGAAAAAAGCATTCAACCCATGAATGAAGGACACAGACAGAGAGTTCACAGGAGGAGAACATGTTGTGGGTGATGTTAACCATATGAAAATATTTGATTAACATTACCCATAAGAAGGAAAATCCAAGTTTACACTGTACTGACCTACCAAGGTTTTTCCCATCAGCAGGCTAAATCAGATAATGATAACACAACTTATCATTAAAGGGAACAGATTTCCCTAAGAGGAAGTGAAATTCTTGAAGCACTGTTAAACCTCTCTTCTTATTCTAATATTCTGAGTTCCATATATAGTTGAAGTTCCTGGGCATTTTGTCTTTTTCTTCGATATTGTAATAGACAACCACATTGTTGGTGGGAGAACAGAGCCTCCGTGAGATCTATTGAACACTCTCCATCAATTCAGGTACGCTTGCCCTGTGGGACAGTGATCTCATTCTTCTTACCTGTATACTCACATCTGCTGTGTAAGGGTCTTCACATCTTGTGCTGTAGTCTGGCACTAACCTAGATTCTATCGTTTGGGGACTGTTTACGCAGGTTACGGCATATCCACACAATAAAATTTCTTGGCTGAATTGAGTCAGGAGGAACACACCTGTAATCTCAGGACTTGGGAGGCTAAGGCAGGAGGATGACAAGCTTAAGGCTAGCCTCAGTAACTTATTTCAAAATTTTAAAAAAGGGGGGATGGTGGTAGAACATTCTTGCATACATGCATGAGGCCCTGGGTTCAATCCCCAGTTTTTTTGGTTTTGTTTTGTTTTGTTTTGTTTTGTTTTTAGAGAGGGACAGTGAGAAAAAGAATCAATTTTATTTAGTTTTTTATGTGACTTCCATTGCTCTAACACCTGGTCGTGTACGTGGTGCTGGGGTTTAAAAAAAAGGCAGGAACACTGTAGAACAGTGTGCATAGAAAGTCACTATTGGTACATTTAAAAAATTAATGAAAATGAATGTATACTTGTTCTTTTAGTCACTTTCGTTGCTGTGATAAAATTAACTTACAGGAGCAAAGATTTATGTTGGCTCACGGTTTCAGAATTGCAGGTAACAGTGGCTTGGCCCCATCCTTGTGGACTTGTGGTGAAGAACATCGTGACAAAGAGCATGTGGCAGAAGAGGTGGCTCACTCATGATAGTCAGGAAGCAAAGACACTGAGAGGAAGGGTCCAGGGGCAGCATGTATTCCCCAAGGGCTTGACTCCAAGGACCCACGCCCTCCAACAAGGACCTACTTCCTCAGTTTTTACCACCTCCCGAAACTGCATTCAGTATGCTTTGATGAGATTAGAGCCTTCATGATCCAGTCACTTCCAAAGAGCCCCACCTGTGACTACTGCTGCATTGGGGACCAAGCCTTCAACACGTGAGTCTGCACATACTCATAAATTGTCCTCTAGAACTAGGTGTTTGAGAGACAGTATTTTATTTTATTTTATTTTATTATTTATTTATTTATGGGACTGAATACAGAAGCAGTTTTCCAATTCTTTTTACTTTTTATTTTGAGTTGCTGAGGCTAATCTCAAAACTTGTGATCCTCCTGCTGCAGCCTCCGGAGTTGCTGGAATTACAGGTATGTGCCTCTTCGCCACGTTTCTGTGTCTATTCTTGTCTTGAGTCAGTATTATGAAATTTTAGCCTTTTTCAGAATCTTTGGGGATGGAGCTCAGGCATCAGAATTTTTTTTAAAGTTCCTCTAGTGGTTCCAGAGTAAAGCTGTTGGTAAAAACTAGAGCTGTAGCATGACTCTGGGTGTTTTGTTTTTGGTGCTGGGGAGATCAGCTGAATCTAGGTCAGCCTTAGCATCCAGATGCCTCCTCTGGTCCCTCTGCACCAGTTTGACCCCTTGCCTGTCTCCAATCTTTGTAACTCTTCCTGGCCCAGCAGCATCTTGTTCTTATCTGTGTAGCTGCCCCATCCCTGCCTCTAGACAGCAGGAGCTCAGTTTTCTTCTTATGAATTTGCCAAAAACCCAAGTGAACTTCCTAACCTCCTGTCACTTCAATGATGGGAAATGTATTGCTTCTAATTAAGAAGGCACTTGTCCCAGCAGGCATGAGCCCAGGCCCTGTTGGTGGCAGCTCCAGCAGACTGACGGAGCCTCTCTCTGTGCCACTCTCTCCCAATGACTTCAGTTAGTTTGGTTTCAGATGCAAGTAACAGAACACCCTGCTTCCAACAATAAGGATACTTGTTGTTTCAAATAAAAAGCTGCCCAGTGGTGGGCCAGGTGCCAGGCCTGTGCGTCAGGGCTCTGGGCCTACTACTCTGAGAATTCCTGGTTTCTGCTTTGCTCCCTGACTTGGCTTCAACTTCAAACTGGTGGTAAGAGGTCTGCGTCCAGGTTTTGTCCACTAACAATGAGATTCCGAGGAAGAGAAATGAAATATCTTACTGTGGGTCTTTTCGCTGTAAGAAGGCAGAAGGGGGTGTGTGGGGGAGAAGGACAGAAAGAAAAAGACATTTCCTGAAACCCCTCAGCAACTTTCTCCCCAATTTCATTATCCAAATGACCACATACCCATTTTTTTTAAAGAGAGAAACAATTTTTATTTAGTTTTTCATGTGGCCTTTGTTGCTCCAAGACTTCATTGTATATGTGGTGCTGGAACTTGTATACTCATGCATGCCGGGCAAGCACCATAACGACTGAGCCACCACTCCAGTCCCCTGCATACCCATCTTTAAACCAGTTACCTAGAAAGAGCAGTAGGTTTACTATGGTTATGCTGTACCATTGGCTTACACCTGAGTGACAGGCCCAAGAGATATTTGACAATATCTAGAGAGACCTTTATTTTTCTTTTGGTACTAGGGATTGAACCCAGCGATGCTTTACCACTGAGCTACACCCCCAGCCCTTTTTACTTTTCATTTTGAGACAGAGTCTTGCTACATTGACAAGGCTTGCCTTGAACTTTAGATCTTCCTGCCTCAGCCTCTTAAGTTGTTAGAACTATAGGCATGCACCACCACACCTGGCTCTAGAGATATTTTTTGATCATTACACCTGGAGTGGAGGATGCTGCTGATAGGGACGCTGCTAAAATTGTAAAATGCATATAACAGGGCCCCACACCCAAGAATTAACCAGCCTACAACCTCAGGCTGAAATATCCTGGCATAAGGCTAATCAGGGTCCACCCCTAGAGCTGAGGGAGGGGGTCATCTTCACCATTGTCATTGGATGGGTCTCAAATAATATGAGGGCTTCGGGGAAGAACCAGCCAGCAATGTCTGCTATGGCACTGTTTCACAGGTGCTGGGATCTAGCACCTGCCTCCTGTAGGGTAACTCAGATTGGCAAATTTAGAAACTGGAGGTCTCATCACTGTAGATACTATGGATTTTTTATAGTCTTGGAACTCAGACTAACATTTTGTTTAATATTTATATTTCTGCAGAACTGGAAAGTTGACACTCAAAATGACCACAGGACATGTACTCCTTGGTCAATCTTAGAATATTACAGAATTGCTTCCCTAAGTCTTACCAGAGAGGGAAGCATGGCACCTCTATTGGTAGGATTTGAACTGTTGAGGGAAAATGTGGGATTGACTGCTGACATTTGTAACATTATTTGGTATTTCAAGGAGACATAGGAGTTCAGGGAGTCAAGGTAAAAGTATCAGCTAAAACATCCAGAAGAACAATGTACCCCTGTTCTGCGTTTTTTTGCTTTGACAGTTATTTATCCAATATTTCTTTGTACTGAAAAAAAATAGTTACAGAGACCAGGTTTTTAGAACAAAGATCAGAGTTATCAATCCGTCCCTGGAATGGTGTATGGTTGTGTACATTACTAATTGCTAAGCCTTTGGAAAAGTCTTGAGGATTAACTCATCCCTATAGCACAGGTGCAGACAGCTGGTGTCATTAGGATGCAGCCACCTCCCAGAGGACCTCAGCTGACTTGTGAGCCAACATGACTCTAGCCCAGAGTTCTATTCAGAAATCTAAAGTTGGGTTTGTTCACCCTGTGGCTCACATCCCTGTGGGCTGTAGTAACTACCTGTGGTAATTATTAGTTCTGTTCACCAGATATACCACCTCTTCCTCAAAGTTCATGGCAGAATGGCATCACTGTGTCCCTCTAAGGTTAGATGTGGTAATGTGAATCACTTTGGCCAGGGAACAAGTCAGCAAGTGCGCATCAACAATTAGGCTTTGGCTTTCATAGAAGCACAGAGACAGAGCCTGTATCAGTTTGGATCCCTAATGGAGGATGACATGGAGCAGAGTTCCCTTCAATCGGAAATTTACAAGAGTTTAGATCTCAGTTTCAAGCCACTGAAACATGGGGTTATTGGTTACTTTCGTATAGACTTTTTTTTTTTTTTTGACCAAGGATTGAACCTAGGGTGATTAACCACTGAGCTACATCCCCAGCCATTTTTACATTTTATTTTGAGACAGAGTCTCACTCAATTACTTAGGGCCTCACTAAGATGCTGAGGTTGGCTTTGAGCTTGTGATGCCCTTTCCTCCTGAGCGGCTGGGGTTACAGGCGTGCACTACCACACCTGGCCAGTGTCACCTATTTCATCCTTGAAATGTTGGCTCTCCTGCAAGTATCTGCTTCCTCCTAACACCTCCCTGTATTGCTCCAGGTTTGCAGTCCTCCCACCATCTGAATTCTACTTTCACTTTAAATCTCAACATGTGGAGTCTTGCATTTGTACTTTTGATTTTTTTTTCAGGCCTGAGGACCGAACTCAGGGCCTTGTGGTGCTAGGCAAGAGCTCTGCCATTGAGCTAAATCCCCAAACCCTGTACTTTTGATTTTTAAAGCACTTCAGGTATAAGTGCCTCACCGCTCTCATTCTCATCAGTGAACCTACAACCCCCTCTATTTCTAGTTTATTTCTTTTCATTTTTATCATTTTACACTTTAATCTTCATACCTGTACCCTTTTTCCGTCTCAGCACTCGCCATAGGCCAGCATTCTAAAATGTCTGATAAAAGTTCTTAAATATACATGCATTCAAGTTCATTTGATCAGTTTTATATGTTTATATATTTCAATTACATAAAGGATATTCAATTAAATAAAAATAAAAAACATGAGGGGCCGGAGTGGTGGCTCAGCAGTTACGGTGCTTGCCTGGCACATGGGAGGACACAGGTTGAAACCCCAGTACCACATATACAACTAAGTGTCTGAGCAGTGAAAGCCATGAGAAAAACTAAATAAAAATTGATTCTCTCTCTGTCTCTGACCATCCCTCTTTCTCTAAAAAAATTAAACAAAAATAAATTAAAAAAAAAATCCACAAAGTTCCAAATGGCAAAACTTGAGTCCTGTCACCTCAGACCCCCATCTCTCTCCAGCACTTGGAGCTTGCCCACCTTACCTGTCTCCTTTGTGTACCACACAGGTTGGCCCACATGGCTGTGTCTATATTGAACATAGACTTTTTCTTTGCCATTATTTTCAAAACAATATAGTATTGACAACTATTTACACAGCATTTACATGTCCTAGGTGTTGTAAGTAAACTAGAGATGATTTAAAGGGTACAGGAGGATGTGCTGAGGTTATGTGCATATAAGGTTATATCTATATAAACATATAAAGGACTTGAGCATCTGTGGATTTGGGAATCCACAGGCAGAGAAGGGGTCCTGGACCTATCCTGTGGGATATCAAGAGACAACTTAAAAAAAAAAAAAGAGAGGGAGAAAGAGACAGAATCAATTTTATATAGTTTTTCATGTAGCTTTTGTTGCCCCAACACTTCACTGTGTACACTGTGTACATGGTGCTGGGGTTTGAACGCAAGTCCTCCCACATGCCAGGCAAGTGCCACAACCATTGAGCCACCAAGCCACTGAGCCACCACTCCAGCCCATCAAGGGACAACTGTAATCTGCTAGAATGGATCATAGAAATTCAGGAAAACACTTTACTTAGATTTACCAGTTTATTATAAAAGATCCAATTCTGGAAGGGCATGGTGGCACATGCCTGTAATCCTATGTTTCAGGAGGCTGAGGCAGGAGGATGGCAAGTTCATGTGGCATTCATTGCTAAGGTACTTCGTGAATATTTGGTGCTGGGGTTCGAACCCGTGTCCTCATGCATGCCAGGCAAGCACTGTAACCGCTGAGCCACCACTCCAGCCCCTAGTCCTCTTTAAAACAAAAAA
>PVKS010028444.1:0-26427 GCA_004027875.1 Aplodontia rufa
AAAAAAATAAAATAAAAAAAAAAACAAAAAAAAAAACAATAGGGTTGTGTTTAAAAAATGTGGTTTTCTAAATTGTCAGATAATACCCACTTTAAATTATCCCCTTCATCCTAGTTTTAATTAACTATATTCCTAAATTCAACCAAAGGTGTCATTCATTTGGACTGTTGTCTATTGTTTTGTACATTATGATATAGCATGTTGTAAATTAAGCATTTGGCAACCTTATAACAGAAAATCATGAAGTTGTTTATTTTTCATTTTATTTTTTAAATAAATGCATTTAATAATCTTCAGTATAAAAATTAAACTTTACCAAATTGGAGAGAAAGTCAAATAAATTATATAATTTATTTTAATCATTGCTGTCTTTGAGAAGCATAGTTTAAAGTCTTTAATGCTATGAGGACTACATATTTCCATTTTGTAGTTAATTTCTTCATAGGGTTTAGTATATTTCATATAATACTTAGTCAATATGGCACTCCAATGAAAGTTTCAAAACTGCATTAAAACATGTGCTTGTTGAGGGTAAATTATATAAAATCAAAAGCAATCTAGTGAACATAATTTTACTAGTTGTTATGAGTTATTTTATTTTAATGATATTGAATATTTTATTTTTAAAGTTTTGTGAATGACATGAAATTTGAAAGGGTTTCACAGAACAAATAGCAGGCTAGAGATTAAGTTATCTAACATTACACGAAATACTATCTAGAACCAAATGAGACATATTATCAGATTTTGTATTATTCCTGGTAATTGTATAAAATTATTTTTGCAATTTGCTTACATGATCAGAGTATTCAAATACATATGAGTGTACTTTTGATTTATCTTTCCTTTAGTATCATCTGGGAATATAAATGAACTAGTTACATCAGTTATGCCACAGAATGGCATTTATTTATGTTTACTTACAGAAATCTGATCCAAATTCATCAACCTTTTTTTCCTCCAATATGCCTACTTGAAAAAATTCTAAAGCACCTAAATTATTTATTGACACTGATGTGTAATGTTTAAATTCCTTTTCTGAGTTTTAGATTTTCTTTGCACTAAAATTATTTTACTATATATTTGTATTGCTTCAATATTCGAATTGATTATTTATTCTTTGAACTTTGAAATTATTTAACAGCAATTTACATGGCCAGTAAATATTTATTTTTAGAAAAAAATGGACTATCAATAAATGTGACTAGCTAGAATGCTTCAGTGACCACTGATAAGACTTAAAATATTAGAAACTATCACCTACTTTTCTTACTTATATTTGATTTGCCCTCTGTTTATTTAAGTTCTAGTTTCCATGATGGAGGGGAAGAACATCCAGTTAGGGTTCGTAATACTTTCTTTTTGACTTAAATACATATTTAAATTCAAATCTATAAAATATATATCACACAAAAATGTTTCATATAAATGTATATTTAGACATATTAAACTGTATATAATCACTTTCAGAAATTTAAAGAGAATATTGACTAGAAGAATTAAAACTAAAAAAAATAATTACCATAATTTTATACAAATAAATAATTATTAAGTGGAACCCTTCCTGAATTTTATATGTGTAGTGGGCATACAACATGGAAAATAAAAAGTAAATTTATTTGCTATTAATTCACTTTTTCCTTTTCCTTAGTACTATTTATTTATTATCTCTTGCCAAAAAAAATGCAATTACTTTCACAATTAAACTTTTTTTGGTTTTTAAAACAATTATTTCTCATTCATATTAGTTTTGCATCTAAATAGTTTAAAGGTAAAAGTACCATTTTGAATTAAAAATTATGTTTTTCTGAGAAAGTAAATAAAACATATTTGTATGTTTGCATGAATTTTTAAAATAATTTCAAATGTTCCATATTGTTTCTTATCGTGAAATCTAATATTATTTCAATATTAAAGTTCAAATTACTTCAGATATATCTTATCAGTGAGGTATGCAGCTATCATACAAGGTGAATCATTATCTTCATTATGTGAACAAATATTAGCACCATAACTAAACACCAAGTGCATAGTTGGCTTTAAGATGTTCAAAGATTGTGGATCTTATACAGCTATTGCTGTACCATTGAATATAGATATACAGGTTAATGAATCGATTCTAATTTATAAATTTAGTTCAAGCATAGTAAAGAAATCTGTTTCTGGTTCAAATACCTGTCATATGCCACTTCAGTCTATTAGTTCCACCTGTCAATAACTCATTTTCATTTGGGTACAACAAAAGGGTGCCCTCCTGGGTGCCAAGGTGCACCCCTTTATTGAGTTATGTGTCCAGCCTTTATTTTGACCACAGAAGTTTGAGTCTTCTCAGGACCTTATTGGAGATCATCTTAAGAAAAAAAAAATAGTAATAAGTGCTATGGAGTTAAAACACTAAAGGCAAAACATGTCTATTTGGACCAGGAAAATTGATCAATAGTTCTTTCTTTTTCTCTCTCCTTTGTTTCTTCCTGGACTTCCCCTTCCCTTTTCTCTTCAAGAAAAAGAGTCTCCCAAAAGGTAACAACTGTTTGTATTCAGTTCCATGTGGCGGCAATTACTTAGCCCAATGTTCATTTTTTTAACCTTCTTCTTTGCTTTGTTCCTTCTTTTGACTTCTACTTCCCTGAGTTGGCACTTCTACTTCCTATTAAAGCAATTGCATTTTAAAGCAATTTCTGGTGGACCCAAATTAACTAAGTTTTCAAATTTATTTTTCCCTTCTAATATTCTTCTAGGAAGACTATCCTTGGTGTAGAAAATATAAAGTTCAAAAGTTTATCATGATGCTATATCTTCTAAGTAGCAAGATTATTTTATAAATAGCATTTCAGAATTTATTTTTATCGAAAATCAGATATCAGTTGTAAACAGGTATCTGGTTCTGAGTATTTACAAGTGTAAGAAGTATTCATTTTGGCATAAGTATTCATTTATTTATAGAAATTATATATATAAATGATAACATATATAAACAATTGTGCATTAGAACAAAAATTCATCTTGCTCTGCCATATCAAGCAAAATAATTAAATATTTTTGAACTATTTTTGCTTGAACAGAAATATTCTTACTTGGAAATAAAGACTTAAATGGCTGAGGTGTGAAAGTATGTTTAAGAAGCATTTCAGATTAAATTGGTATGTATACTCAATATTTTAACACATAATAATATTTAATTCTTAAATTTGCTGGTGCTTGAGCAAGTGAGCTAAAAGGAATAGTCAGCCATCATTGGTAAAGTTTGTAATTAATCACTTGTATATAAAATATTCAGCATATGTTGGGCTATGCAAGCTGGCAACTGCTCAAAGTAAAAATTGCCAAATGTTTTAGGGTTATTTACTTTAATTAATACAGAAATGGGTATTTGATGTTTGTGTATACTTAGAAAACTTCAGAAATAAGTGCAAACTCATTTCATTTCAAAGAAATGTTCTCCTGTCTCTGTGGAGTTATGGAATTTAAATGCAAACCTCGGAGGTTAAACAACTGTGTTTCCGATTATAAAGCTTTACCATATCATGTGTGCACAAGTAAAAAAAAAATAATCAATACAAAGTCCTTCTTTTGTTGTCAAATAAGAAACAGTAAATTAATTTTGCCTTTGAATTATATGGAATGGAGTTATACAAGAAAATCTTGGCAATGTTCCTTCTTTTAATTAATGTTTTGTCAGATCATCAATCTTACTTTCTCCCTGTGTGTTAATACTCAATTTGTTTAGTATTTACTTAAGCCACATCTCTTTTCCTGAAGAGGAATTCTTATCTAGTTAGTTAAAATGTCTCTAAGCAGCATAACAAAAGCAGTGGGGATAATTTCCAACCATATTTAACAACAAAATGAAGTGCCCAGTTCTCCAAGCTGAAATCTAGTGCTTTTTAAATTAATTAGATTAGAAACCTAAATACAAGCTTTTCAGTGACTATAATCTGTAGCATGGCAAAGCCAGTTGTTGGAAAGAAGAATGATCTTAATATTGCAAAAGTGTGGTTAACAGTAGCTTTACACCTTCAAGGCAAATATTGTTTTTTGGAAATAAAACCAGAGATGATTATTTATCAATTTGAGTCACAGAATTGAAAAAAAAATGCTTTTTACCCTGTGGTCATTGCCTTTCCCCACTTCAGAAGCTTTGTGCTGAAAATATTAAAAGGTGCAATTACCTTATGGATCAGTGATTACTAAGCTGAAATTCCATTGATTTTCTACATCATGAGGGTAACCAAGGTATAGTTTGAAGTGGCTCAAATGTCTTAGCTCTGTTAGCACATCTTATTTCTCCATGTCCTTGCTTATACTCATACAGGGAAGAAGCAATCAAGTAGGAAAGATTTTGGTAATATCTTGTCCACAGCAAACAAAGAGATGAAGAAATTCTATTTTAAGTGTGAATTTTGTGTAAAATTATGTTACTGTTCATTTTATGGAGTTTCCGGCATCATTAGTTAAAAAAAAATATTGACAAAGACTTAGGTATGAGATTAGCTGCAAAAAAAAAATGAATGAATTAAGCAGAGAATAGTTGCTTGGTCTCTTAATTAAAAATTAGAATTCATCAGTTCAAATATCATAAACTGCAAAGTGACTTGGCATTTGGATAGTCACGCTGTATATATTAATCCTTTGAAGAGATTTAATCCATCCATTTTAAGTGTCATCACACACACACACACACACACAAAGAATGGAAGATGCAAAGAAACTCAGCAGAGAAACGACTTTAAGTTGATTTTAAATAAATAAGGAAAACATAAGAATTATGGTTAATGTTGTGTAAAGAATCACTATATGGTGAACTCAGTTTAGAACTCAATAAGCTCTTCAAGTTTTATCTTTCAATCTAAAGCAGTATTCACATTTAATTTTTGATTTTGTTCTCTCTCTCCCTCTCTTTTGCATACACAAACTAACACTTTGTGGAGACATCCAATTTTATAAGTTGAATTAATGAGTACATCACTAATATTTTTCTCATATCTGTATGCTTTGCATAATATCACAAATAGAATTAAAAGCAAAAATGAAACTTACCTAAATAAGCAAGAAATAAAGCAAGGAAAAATGAAATGGAAAAAGGTAGGAAAAGGAGGAGGGAGGGAAAGAAGTAGGAAAGGAAGGAAGGAGAAAAGAAGGAAGAGGAAAACCTGGGGAAATGAAACATCATTAATACACATCTACATTTACATTTATGTCATGAAAATAATTGTTTGAGGAGTACTTTTTTCTTAACAAGTGATATCTGTAGATATTAAACAATTCCTTCACAATGTCTAGAATAATAAAATTGAACTATCTAGCTCTTCTGAATGTGGAAAAAGCATTAGGTTGAACCCACTTCTCCTTAAGTGAAGAAAGGGGTAACATCTGACTAAAAATTTTAAAGCTACTGTGTCACAATGGAAATGATAAAAGACTAGAGGCACATTACCTGAGTTTGAATTCTATTTTAACCATTTACTAATCACATGCTGTTCGTCAATTATTCAATCCTTTTGTTCTTCTATCAGCCTTCTTTTAAGAAAGGGTTGACAGGACTGGGGATGTACCTCAGTGGGAAAGTGGTTGTCTGCCATGGGTTCAATTCTGAGTAGCAACATAAAAAAGGCCAGGAGGATGATATTACTAATTTTCTATAGGATTATTAAATCCTATAACAGTTGAGAGAGTTGCAAAGCTCTTAGTGTCTTGTTATAGATTAAGTGCTATATAAGTATTAGCAATCATTTTAATGAAATAACAATGGTATAAGCAGAAACTAAAAAAATTCATAGTCACCTTAAAACTACCTTTTTCCCTGTTTTTGATCCCAAGTAAATCTAGTTCTTCATTGTCCTAATTGTTTTTACCCCCTTATGCACAGCTTGCCCTGCCACAGCCCTGTCAACTTACCTGTGATGCCCTTGACTTTGGACATTTGAACATAACCTCCCTCTATCACAATCCTTCATCTTCATAAGACCTGAGGGAACCTCATGAAATTGGTGGTTTCTATCTAGCTTTAGCCTACCAACCCCTCTGGAACTATTTGCTTAAACTGGCAAAATTTTATACCATGACCTGTGGTAAAGTCACTCTACTGCCAGACTGAAGGCAGAGAGCAAATGTTGCCCCTCTACCTGAGCAAGCTTCTCCACAGACGGTAGCTTCCCTGTAATCCATTGCAGCAGTGGCCTGGACTCCTTATTCTAGTGGTGAAAAAATATCCCAGCAATGCCTTCCTATCCAGAAAACTACCTGTCACAGGTTAGATATTTCATAAACATTCTAAAATAAAGTAGGACAGATAATATTATGATTATATTTTATATTATACTTCAGGAAATTAGCAAGATATTTAGATATGCATATTTTGGGATGATTTAAATTCAGAATTATAAAAACTAATCAAAAATTATGTAATAAGATGCGTATTTTTAATTATTTGAGAACATTGTCATTTGTTTTTTCTTTTTTTTAAAGAGGAGGAGAATGAGAAAAGTGAGAGAGAGAGAGAGAAAGAGAGAATCAATTTTATTTATTTATTTCATCTGGCCTTTGTTTCTACAACACCTAGTTGTGTGTGTGGTGCTGGGGTATGAACCCAGGTCCTCGTGCATGCTGGGCAAGCACCATACCCAATTCCAACCATGAAAGCTGTCATTTCTGCATAGCAATTTCCTTATGGATATTAAATAACCAAGTTTAGTAGGGCTAATATTACACCTTATATGGTTGTTTTTTATTTGTTTAAAGAAGTAATTATCTCTATATTTCTCTACAGATGATTGATTGCAACTAAAATTGAAATTTTAACATCTTCTCCCTAGTATTTGAGACTTTGGAGGACTTTTTTTTTGTCTCAGAGTTTAGTGATCTGCTATTCTTCCTCTTGTTGTTTTTCTAAACCGTTGCTAAGAGGGAGAAATGAAAACAGTGAAAAAAAAAATGGAGTTCAATAACAGAGTAAAAGATTATCATAAAATATATGAGTTTTTTTCTTTTTTGTTTTTCTATACATTTGATCACTAATTCCTGCCTTCTTATTTTGTATTAGTTTGAGAGGCAGTACATTCCTTCCATTACAATATATTATTTTGATATACACTCTTGCCTGTAACAGAACTTCAATTTATACTAAATACAATCAAGGCTGGATGCTAGACTTTCATGCCATTGTATCTTGAGAAAATAAGATAAGCATGCTTTCAAAGACACCATCAGAATAAGGATTTTCCACTAATTTATATCTTGCCTAGAAAATTACCAGCAACTTTTCTTTTTTAGAAGCTAATCTAAAATTGACCTTTCATGAACAAAATGAGCAAAAAAATCAATAAATATGTCAGCAACTATCTATGACTATATATTACTTAGATGTACACATTCACTGCATTTTTACTTTGTTGGTCGTTTATTCTATTTTCATATATTCCATAAAATGTAGCAGATTATTCACACAATTTCTATATTAGCCTTTGTAATGGAATGCTAATTCACTAAAATCACTAAATAAGGCACAGTAGTGCGATTATAATAATGCCAATTATTTGTATATCTGTATTGCTTTCTGCTTATGTCAAAAGGTTTATTCATTTGTCCATTCTTCTTCATAGAGTGAGCATGACAGTTCACTGAAATTCAAGGACATTTCTATTCTAGCTTAGTAGCTAAACTGACATGTGGAGAAGAATCACATGATGGTACATTTAAGGTTCTTTTTTTCTCTCTGATGGAAAATGTGCAGGAAGACAATGCATTTATATTAAAATATGTGAAACGTGAGACTACAAATAGTTTTGCATTAAACTATATCCCTTAAAACAAATGCATGATTTTTAAAAGAGTAAAAACAAAGAACCAACAATAAAACCTTATATTTTCCTGTACACTTAGTGGTTTGTGAATATTTTGAAGCATAATAACAAAATTAAATTAATTGCATTCACCTGACAAAGCGTTCTATTAAAAATGTTTTAAGAGTTTACAAATTTGTTTCTTACTGAGATTAAGATTATAATTCTGGGGGCTGGAGATGTGGCTCAGCGTTGGAGCACTTGCCTGTCATGGGTGAGAACCCAGATTCAAACTCTAGCACCACATACACAACTATGTGTTGAAGAAAAAAAGGCTGGGTGAAAAAATAAATAAAATTGATTCTCTCTCTCTCTCTCTCTCACACACATGCACACACACACACACACACATTTTCTGTCTCTCTTAAAAATTATAATTCTGAAACTTTGTAAAAGTCATTGAAGAATTGAATAAATAAATGAATACATCTTAAATTATGATAGATCTGTAATTGTTAGAGAAACAATGACATTAAAGAAAAGAAGTAAGATTGTAGATAATGTTATAATACTGAATTTAATTAAAGTATCCACGTGAGTATAAATACATAGGTAGACAGATATAGAGATAAAGACAGACATCTGAGAATACATGAGTTATTATACTTACACATAATCTCCAAGTTCATTTCACTGAAAGGGCTTAAAAGCAATGATCCCCAAGTAGCAATGGTCAAACAAAGAATATAGATGTTAATCAATAAAGAGAACCAAGATATTTGGAGAAATGATTGGTTCCAGTGCTAAAGCAAAGAAATACAAGACATCCTGGAGAATCTCTTTTTCACAGTAAAAGTCTTTTCTATGGTCTTATTGGTGAATTATAATTATGCATTATTGGGATTCATTGTGACATATTTATAAATGCACATAATGTGATTTGATCAATCTCCTTCCCCAGAGGAACTTGTGATACCCAAAAGTAAGAAAAATACTCAGAAATGGAGAGGAGCATGTGAACAGTGGACAGGAGCTAACACGAATGAGTTTCCAATAGGCAAGGCAGGTAACTAAGGTTTATTGTAACATAAACCATAGAAAAAAATACAAATCCATTAATCCACACTGATAAAAGGGATCTCTCAAATATATATATATATTAGTAGGACAAAAATAGTTTTTCCTTCTGAAGAATCCCAATTAATGGATTTAGAAAATATGACAAATAAAAATCATTAGAACAAATTAATCATAATTATTGCAGCCAAAACTCAATGAAAGATATTAAAACTATAGGTAAGAATAAAATTGGATACTATTATTTTCTTGAAATATATCTATCAAGCCATTTTTTGAGAATAAAGGGTAAAATAATAACTTAATGTTGGAATATATGGCAGATACTACCTTAACAGTGAGCCAGATTAACACTGTCAGTAATAAGATGTATTTATGTCATATGTACTTGTTGATATGGTGCAATGAAAAAGGTTCTTCATTTATGTGTTAATTGTGGCCAAGAATTCATACCCTTAAATGTAATCATGAGAAAATTTCTGACTAGCCCAAGTGAAGATATATTCTACAAGAACTGATGAGTACTCTTCAGAAGTGTCAAGGTCATTCAAGAGAGTAATGACAAACTGTTTTAAACTGGCAGAGAGGAAGAAGATAAAAATTATATCCTATGTGGGTTTATGAAGTGAATCTTGGATAAAAAATCTATTTTAATATTCTACCTGGAGCTATCCTATGTCTTTAGGGAGTAGAATTGTATATATTACACATATTTTTAAATATTTTCTTAATGTTTACAATTATCCAATATTTTTACAATATACTAACATACAAGAAAAATGGTGAAATGAATATGGGAACTTCATTTGTGGAAATTTTTCTGTAAGTGTCCTGGTGATAAAAATTAATCAAACTGTGTTATTTGCATTAATGAATATGCCACAATGAAACTCACCATTCTATATAATAATTAATAGACATCAATAAAAAAGAGATTTAAAAGCTGGAGGTTATGTCAACCCCAATAAGTCTTCATTAAAAATTTATTCTCTTAATAATACCTCAGTTGACTACAACTTAAGGAACAATCTAAAACCTCATTTGGAGAGATTATTTATTTTCACTCCATCAAAAGCATGATTTTGGAGTCATGAGTAACCTTTCAATAAAATTTAGACCAAATAGGACAAGCAAGAGAAGAAACTGAATTTTACTTATTTTATCATCTGGTTTTTGTTTTTCCAACACTTAGTTTTTTGTGTGGTGTTGTGGTTCAAACCCAGGTCCTCATGTGTGCCAGGCAAATGCTCTACCTCTACCGCTGAGCCACCTCTCCAGCCCCAAGGTGGGATTTTTAAAATTAAATCCTATCACTGGATGTTGGTAAACTCAAAATACCATATCTAACTTTATTTTTCTCCAATTACAAGGTTTAAATGGATCAAGTAATAAATCATGTTATCTTTTATTATAAAAAACAGTTTGAAGACTCACTTCTTGTAAATATATAACACCTTTTTTTCTAGTGAAATGAGTTTAACATGAATTGCGATAGAAATTTTTAAAAACAAATCTCACATTTTTTATGACTTTCTTAAAAGTAGAAGAATAATTTGCATTTTATGTCATTCTTCCTGATTAAATTACATGTGTATCCCTACATAACAAAATAAAAACTTGGGCAGAAAACTTAAATTATCTGTAAAAGGAATAGTTTAGATGGTGTTCTAGTACTGGAAGAGAACCGAATTTTCTTTTGACCTTTATCTACTTTATCCCAATCATATTATTTTTCAATAGAGGCTTATGTAATGACTGTATTTCTCCATTATTTTGAAATATGAATAATTAGCAATGATTATTACCCTAAAGCAGACAATTCTTAGTGACAGTCCTAATATAACATATCTAAGAAACAAGGAATTATAACCTAGCTATTTTATTCAGGTTTGAATTTCTAGATATGAATGCATGGAGAGTTCATTATGGAAAAATGAATAAAAATATTTCATCACCTTAAATATAACATTCAATTACTGTGGTTCTCCACTAAAAGCCTTTTTTCCATAATGAAAGGAAAAGTGGGTCAATATAATATTGAAATAAGATTAATGGATGTGTGATTTTAGAATACTCTGAAAACATAAATTGTTCTCAATATCAAATATTATTTAGTATATTTTACTCCATAAGGAATTATATGACAAAAATTTACTAATATTTAGATAGTAAGATAAAATTGTCTCAATGGTAAGAGATTTTCAGTGAAGATGTTAAAAAGAGGAAGAACTAGAAAAACACAATGATAATTTGCACATAAAGTATTCCTAATTTACATTAAATTTCATTACATCTAAGAAAATGCTGACAATTGGTTGAAGCTGGGGATTACAAACTTAATAGCAATGTAATCAATCAGTCAGCCTTGCAGAATGTTATACAGAGGTAGCATGAGTGGGCACATACTGCATGCATTTACACTCAGTATCTATTTACATCTCTGCCCTTGATGTTTTCTGTCAAAGAAGTTGGGACACTGCTTCTATATTTGAATGTGCTTTTCAGTTATAAATACTTATGATGCAGTTTCACACATGAAACATGAGTGGAAATGAATAAGTAGTATAGTTGTTTTGTCTTTGTCTCTTGTCTGGGGTATGGGTATGATGCTTAAATATTCAACAACTATCTTGTGAATGAGAGGACAAAAGCCTTAACTGTGGAGAGTAAAACAGAATATAGGAAGAATTTGAATATTTAAAGCATCACTGGACTTACAGAAGCCCTAGACTGTTACTGATGTTTGAGAAAAGCAAACTCCTTGATTGTATAAGTCAATGGGGATACATGTTCCTTTCGTTAGTACTGGATTTTAATTCTTGGGGTAGGAGAGGGACCATATGTGATTTAATCTCTGCTTCACTATTCCTGGAATAAAGAAAGATGCAGTCAATATTACTAAATTATTAGCAACACAGAATGTTGGCAAAAGAGAAATAATGACACTTTATAGCAAATGAAAGGAGGATCAACAGATAAGCAAGGTATATGGAGGCAAACACTGTAGTATGGGCAGTAGATACTAAGAAACTAATTAACAAGTGAAATATATTTTTGGATTCCAGGAAAAAAGATCAGGGTCTGGTGGAACAGAGTATCAGAGTATAAGTTCATTATAGAGGGAAAGATTGTAGTCATTTTACCCTCTTAGAATTAAAGCACAGAAACAAATCACAGATTCATACATTCCTTTACTCAATCTATACACATTTACTTGACATTGTATTATTAGCAGTATGTTGGAGCAAGTGTCAGTTTCCCCTTGGACAGAGGCCTGATGTCTGCTGTAATAATAAATCTTCATTGGTATATAACCATGGCCATTCATTCACTAGTTGTCTCTAGCTTCTCACATTACTATTGCAGAACTGAGTAGTTCTAATACAGAGCATCAGGCAGGTACTATTTGCCTCTTCACAAACACTGTTTGTGAGCACCCAGGCTGGAAGAATGGGTTAAAACAAAAATAAGTAATGGTCTAGTCCCCAAGGATCCTTGGTATATATATAGAGAGAGATGGAAACACTAATGAGACAGACATGCACTATGAGAACACAGGGAAAAGGATGTCTGGAGGAGTCTTCCAACCATGTGGGAGAATAATATTAATCTTTTTGTTCAACCTAGTTGGATTTGGAAAAAAAATTGACATCAAAGAATTATATATATGTATTTATAGAGGTCTATGTGATAATTCAGTACATGCACAATGATCAAACCACGTAATTAATATTTCTTCTCCCCTAACATCTGTGCTTTGTGCTTTCTTTGCACTGGGAAATATCAAATTATATATATATAACAAACTGTTGTAGTCACCCTCTTGTGGTATAGAACATTAAAATGTATCTCCTCCATCTAACTGCATTTTAGTTCCTTTTATACATACTTGTTACTTTCTCCCCTCCTTTTCTTTCACAACTTCTAGAAATAACTACTTCTTCCTTGAGATCAGTTTTTTGTAGCTTCTGTATGATTGAGACCATAGGGTATCTGCCCTCTCATGTGCTTTATTTAATTAAATGTAACATCCTCCAGTTCCAGCTGTATTATTACAAATGACTGCATTTCATTCTTTTTACGTCTGGTGTATTATTTTTTGGTATATATACACACAGAAGGTGAGTTTCTGAAGGATGAAAAATAAAATATGAGTAATTGGGAAAATATAACTATTTTTTCATTCTAGCATGTAAATTCTAAAGTATAAAGAATTAGGAGAAGATGGAGATAGAAGCAAGGCCTCTGCCCTCAGGGAACCCTACAGTCATGCCAAGAAGATTAAAATGTAGGGCTGGTGTGTAGGTCAGTGGCAGAACTCTTGAGTACCAAGTATGAAGCCATGGATTTGGTAAGAAAAAAACTAGAAACTTTAAATTTACTCTGATAACAGCCTGAACAAAAATTCCAGTTGCTAAGTAGATTTTTTAAAATAGAAATTAGTATAAAAATCAAGATTAGATAGGGAAAAGAAACTTAAGAAATTGTATAGTTTATGACTGAATTTTGATTCTTACGTTTTATTCACTTTTTTATTTTTCTGTGTATTTCAAACACCCACCACTGCATACAGTAGGATTTTATTGTTTTTATTTAACTTAATTAATAAGCAAACATGGGTAGGAACTATGTAAAATAGCTTCTACTGAGAAAAGGAATATTAGCAAGCCATGTTTAGTAAACGGTCATGTGAATTCAACATGGAATTATGTGCTGGAAAATAAAAAAGAATATCCAAACTTTATGGCATCATTCTTGTTAACAATGACTATCAGATTACTCATAGCTGATATTTTTCTGTCTGAAAAATACTGTAATCATTTTTGGGATTCGCTTGTAAAAAATTTATTCTTCTCCAGTATATAAAAGGAGATTCTGATACAATCTGAAGTAAGTTGGTGAGCTTCTATTCTTCTCAACCCACATATTTAGAAATGGAAAACAGAGTGTATACTCTGCTTTGTTACTCTAAATGTCTGAATCATGATTTTTACTGTTTAGTGAAGCAAATTGGACTGTAAGGAAGAATCATCTAAAAGAATGTTACATCCTTGGAATAGTTACACTTTACATGAAACAGGTAAAATGAAAATGGAATGGAAACAAGCAACTTTCTACTTGAAAAATACATACATTTATTTGGAAATTTTAAGTGCATTGGGCCCAAGTTCTGAGTTCACTCTACTGAATAAGAGAATGAGCAAAGGATAAGTCTGCACTTGATGGCTTGTCATAAGCCAGCAAAAGTGCTTTCAAAGACAATAAAATTTTTTGAAGCAATATATCTTCAAATAAATGCAAATTTTCTAAGAATCAAACACTGAAGTAAGAAAAGAAGGGTTTACAAGAGAAAAAGGGGTATTTTGCAGTCAGAGACTTGTGATTATTTGTAATAGTTTGGAGAAATTAAATAATGAGAGACCATGAAAAAGAACTGTATACGTAAATTTCTCAGCAAAATGATTCTACAAAAGTCACTGTTCAACTAGAAAAATAATTAAATGAAGAGGGTAAAAATGAAGGAGAATATTCAGGCAGGGGATTGAGAAAGCAGAATAAAAATAAAATTTGCTCCTTGATATGGATTTTCTAAATTTACACCCCTAAATGTGAAGCCCTGTTACCTACAATTCATCATATGTGCTATTGTTCTTTAACTGTTTCCTTAGCTCTTCCCTAAGGTAAGATGTTTTGCCTAGGCAAATATTATATGTACATATAATGTCAGGAAGAAAGGAAGAATGGAATAAAACAATGATGGGAGGAAGGAAAAGGAAGGGAAAACATAAAGATGAAAAGAAGAAAAGGCAGGAGAAACACTAGGATAGAGGGAAGGAGACAGAGGGGCAGGAATGGAATAGTAAGATGTAAATAGAAAAGAAGTAGAGAAGGTCAAGAAAGCTATTTATTGTTTCTAACCCTGAGAAATTGATTAATAATATATGATACTATCAGGCAATTGATTTGTGTTTTCAAAAAAAATTGTTGACTTTAAAAGAAAGTTAATGATTTCCGATTTAGCTAAATGTGAAAATTTCCACAATGTCATTCACACACACACACACACACACACACAAATACATAAGCAAGGGTGTGTTTGACTTTGATTTTGTAAATGAATAAAAAATAAGACTATTAGAAAGCTATACCTACTAATGGAAATATTGGCTATTTCTGATGTGATCATGAATTACTTCTATATTACTTCTTGTACTACAAAGTTTTATGCAATTAATATGTATGTTAGTTGGGGTCCCAATAAAAATTAAAATATGAAAAACAACATTTTAGCACCTGATACCATCCTACAAATCTCAATTTACCTTCCAGAACTCTACAACCTTCACTGTAATATAATTCAGATTGAACATAATCTGTCAATACAGCATAAATAACCCTTCATCTACATCTTTGAAAACGTGAAATTCACAGAATTCCCTTTTGTCTTTGTACATTTACTCACTGATTATTTCACACTTCTTTATGATAACTTCATCAAAAACTGTCAGCTTTTCTCAAGTGTTTATCCTCTATCTCTAAATATCGAATTTACATACAGAAAATTCAGTAAAGCAATACAGAATCAAGTCATATTATGTAAGGTTCCATAAATTTATTTATCTGAAAAATTTTAGGGGCAGTGAGAGAGAGGGAGAAAGAAAGAATCAGTTTTATTTATTTATTTTTTTCATCTGGCTGTTGTTTCTCCCACACTGTCATGTAAGTGGTGCTGGGGTTTGAACTTGGGACCTTGTGCATGCCAGGCAAGCACTCCAACTGCTGAGCCACCATTCCAGCCTCCCCAAAACATATTTAACATCTTTAGTTTAAAAAAAAAAGTCTACAGAACTTCCATTTCTCTCTGTTGTTAACAAATGTTTAAATACACAGTAGTCACTTAAAGGTCTCATTGATTTCCTATTCCATTTATCATTTTCTTTCTTGAGAAGTGAATCATGTAATTACCCATTGCATAAAAACTATTAATTACCAATAATCAACAACTGAAGGAGTTAGGGTTATAATTGTTAGGATACCTATTATATTAGGTTTTTTTAATTCTTGATGTTCTCATTTCTGAAAGTGAAATGGTCTTATGATCAGATAAAACTAGTAATTCAATACCAAAATCTTAAATGGAACACCATTGCTATTGTATAACACCCTATACAAAGTTTTCCCCAATACAAAGTTTTCTACCGTAAGAAAAATAGTAAAGTTTGTATTTATAAATTTCATCAAAGTCTATGTTTTTCGAACCATGTATTGTTAATAGGCCTGTAGCCATGTGATTGTGTTGCAGGCTTGAAAATATTATTAAGAAACAACAGTGTGTCTCAAATCCTCAACGGTAAATTTGTCAGAGTATAACTGTTTTACTTTCATCTGTCTTCACAATAGATTCATAAAGTGTCTGAAATTATTTAGTTCATCTATATGCAAATATACAAAGTTCATCTTCCTAGTCTATTATGACAAGGAAAGCAATAGAAATGACACAAAATGATTCCAGTCATTCAGAACTTCAGTTTATAAGAAATAGACATTGATTTTTCATGTAAAAAATCTTAACAGTTTTTGAATTTGAGGATAATAAAGATTTATAAATACAGAGTATAACCTAGCAATTTGTATAAATGAGTGACATATAAGTGAGTTATGTCACTCAATAACCAAATACGTTGTTTTTATCAAGATCAACAGCACTTAATATTAGCTAAAACTATTTTTTATATTTTTAATGATTTGCCCTAGTTCTGGCACTGAAAGCCTCACAAAATGTTATCAGTACAGTACCAGAGCAAATAGTGGTTATAAATAGTGTTTAGAAGTGACATTCAAATTGGTTATGTTCTGTTTGAAAGAGAGATTAAAGCAGGAATGAATGTGATGCTAAACTAAGTAGCCGCGGCTATTACAGAGAGTCACTTTGTAGAGACAACTGATATTTGCCTTTCTCCAATATCTTTCTAAAGAGTTGCTGTTGAGAAGATACTCTCATCTAGGGACTGGCATTTTCCAACCTCACACTCATTCCCATCCCCTGGAAGGTGTTGGGGTCTGACCTTCACTCCATTTCATCAGGGGCTCTTCTTTGATCTTGTTACTATCTGCATAAGCCCTTTCAGAAAGGGCTGCTAGGTCCTGCTTTGTTAAGCTTGCTAATTGTCTTGCAAAGAAGATCAGGGTGGGTTGGAATGTGCTAACCACAGGCTATTCCCTAGTTGTTTGTCTGTAGTTGAAATCTGCATAACCCCTGGCAACTCCCTTAGAAAGATTACTCTTGGTCCCTTGGCTGTCTCCCCTCCCTATAAAAACCCTTGTGCCTTGGTAATAAACGGATATTGAGCTTCTAGCAACTCCATGTTACTGACTCATTTCCCAGGGCTGGCAGAGGAGGCTCCCACTGAGGGGAGTCCAGGGAGAGCCCAGTGGCTGCACTCACCCTCCTGCTCGGCTCCAGGGGACGTTTCGGCTGGTCCGAGCCATCCCACCCGCCCTTGGGGATGCCTGAGGTGTGACAGGAAGGTAGCTGGAGCCATGCAAGTAGTTCTCAGGGAGGTTACTGGTGAAAGTTACATGTATATCTGAGACATGTTTTTAATTTAAAAGAAGAGCACAGTGAAAGATGGAAGCACACAGTGGAGGGATTCTGGTTGCCTGATTCTTCATGGAGAGGAAAACTGCTAAACAAGGAAGATAACATCTCTTCAATTCTAATAGAATGTGTAATAGCGGGTAAATCCAGTCATTGTCTTTTTTTCTGGTCTTAAGGGGATGCTCTTGGGCCTTCACCTTTGAGTATGAATTGAGCTTTAGATTTTATTATAAAGATCCTATATCATGTTAGGGAAGGTGCCTCCTACTCCTAATTTATTGATTATTCCTATCATAAAGTGGTATCAAATGTTGTCACTTTTTTGGCCTCTATTGAAATACTTTTCCCTTTTACTATATTATTGTGATGGATTCATTACATTGGTTGACTTCTTATACTGAAACACATTTGTATTCATGGGATGAATCATACTTGTTCAAGGTGCATAATTATTTAATGTGCTACTGGATTTTGTTTGCTCTAATTTTGTTGAGGACTCTTGTGTCTGCAAGGAATATTGATCTCAGTTATTTTTGTAGAATATTTGTTTGGTATCAAGATAATGCTGTCCTCATTGAAAGTATAATGAAGTCTTCCCTGCAAATCTATATTTTGGAAGAATTTGAGTAGAGCTGATGCTAATTCTTCTTTATAGCTCAATAGAACTCACCAATTTGGTGAAGACTTTGGTCATCAGATTTTTTTGTTGGGAGATATTGATTACTTATTTAAGTAATCTAATTATTATAGGTCTGCTTAGCTTTTTCCATTTCTTTTTGATTCAGCTTGGGTAATTTGTTTCCATAATTTTCTTCTATTTCATCTGGACAATCAAATTTTATATGAACATTTCTCAAAATCTTTTCAGTTTCTATAAGGTCAATAGTAATGTAATATCCTTCCTTTATTCCTAATTTTAATCATTGTCTTCTGTCCATTTTTTAGTCAATCTATCTCAGGACTTACCAATTTTTTATAATTTCAAGAATTCAAGTATAAGTTGTGTTGATTCTCTTCTCTTTTTCTATTTTATACTCTATTTCTTCATTAGTTTTATTTTTTCTTTTCTTATACTTCTTTGGAATTTAGTTTGCTCCTCTTTTTTGTTATTTATGTCATGAACTTAGATTACTGATTAGAGTATTTATTTTTGACTACAGACACTTGCTGCTATAAATTTCTCTCTGAGTTCTGCTTTCACTGCATCTCATAAGTCAGGTAACTTGTGCTTTCATTTTCATTCATCTGAAATTATTTTCTCATTTCCCTAATGATTTCTTCTTTGACCTATTGTTTGTTTAGGAGTACATTGCTTACTTTTCACATTATTGTACAATTTTCTTGCTGGAATTTATTTCTACATTCATATATTACATTGTGGCTGAAAAATACTTTTATGACTTTGATGCTTGAATATTCTTTGATAATACTTTTATTATGTTCCCTGTGTTCTTGAGATAGGGTGTTGCTGTATTGTGAGGCTGGCATTGAACTACTAATCCTTTTTCTGCTTCCCACACAACTGAGATTACCACAAAAGTCATAGTGCCAGATTTTTTCTTTTAATTTTTTTGTGTGGAGTATTCCACATGTTCACTAAGTATAGTTGTTTTATGATATTAAGTTTCTAGATAACTTACTGATGTCCTGTTGAGTTATTCTAGCCAGCTCTGAAAGTGGAGTATAGGAATTTCCAACTCTTGTTGTAGAACTGTCTATTTCTCCCTTCAATTATTTCTTTGTTTCAGTATTCATAATAAATAGTTGTTTTTCTGTGTTGGATAAGTTATGCACATTTAACAAACTATGTTTCCTTTTGTTGCTACCTCAGATTTGTGTAGTTAAGACCAGGGCCATTTAGTTTTCACAAGCTGGAATACTCTATCTGTGCCTTGCAGATATAGTTCACTGATTCTGATTCTAAAACAATAGCAGAATCTGAAAAAGACAAGAATAAGGTTTTGTACCTGATTACATCTCTGGGGTTAGAGACATTTATAGTTGATCACGAGAAACTCTGGATACTTTTCAAATAAATAAAAAGACATTTCAAGTTAAAAAAAAAAAGTCATCTTATCTGGTCATGCTATCATTATTGTTAAAAAAGAAAACTGTCATACCCAATTGGAATTCATCCCATGATCACATAAAGTGGAAACTCTGAATTTCTGAGTTTATATGGGAACAAATTAAATAATAAAAATCCCACAAAAGATATAAAAACTTATTAAACCCAAATACTCTATTTTTCAAAATAAATTAAAATACTAAAACCAAAGAAGTTTCTTAAATAGGTAATGACTATTTTAGAAGATATATACAGGTATCACACTTAATAGTAAAACCAGCAGTTTGTTTAAATAAATGAAAAGGACACAAAATCATATTCACTAATATATCTATTCAATATTTAACTAATAATCATGGCTAGTAAATAAAATAGGATAAATTAAGGAGATATTCAGAGGTAAAAAAATAATGAATTTTTATTATTCACTGATTGGACTACTAGATAAACCAAAATCCAAGAAAATTTCAAGCTACAAAAATTTTAATTCATATACAGAATTAAATAGTATCATATACACTAGAAACCTAATGTAGCAAATGGAATTTTTTAAATACCATTTACAAGATCAATGTAAATTATAAGTTCCCAAAGATACATAAGTGCATGGCATTGATTTAGAGAATTATAAAACTTCAGTTAAGGACAAAAAAGAAGACATTGATAAATGGAAATGTATACCATATTCAGAAGTGGAGAATTCACATAATAAGGAAATAGATATACATTATTGCAAAATTAGTCTATGAATTATATGAATTTTCTCCATCCTTAAAGTTTTTCTCAACTTAATTTAGCACAGCTAGCTGGAATGAATAGAATTAATACATCATAGAACAACATCAGAAAATACACTCACCTAAATCACAGAGAAGACAGAAATCTGGGGGAAGGAGACAGAAACCTTTTAAACTCCACAGAGGAAGACTTCCTTTTACTAGTAAAAAACACTAAAGCATTTTCTAAAAAATCCTAAACTTCACTGATACACTATTTTTTTTCCAAGATGAGAAAATATTTATAAAATGCTGCCCCCACCCCTTTTTTTTTAAAGAGAGAGAGAGGAAGAGAGAGAATCAATTATATTTATTTTTTCATCTGGCTTTTGTTGCTCCAACGTTTGGTTGTATATGTGATGTGGTACTAGGTTTGAACCTGCGTCTTTGCACATGCCAGCATGCACTCTAACCACCGAGCCATCACTCCAGCCCCTAAAATGCACTTTAAATAAAGCATTCATAATGTAAATATTAATTCCAAAAAGCAACAGATAGGAATTTTGTGACCAGGTCTGGGGATAATCAAGAGAATGGCACATGAAATGGTTGTTCAAATGGTTGTAAATGATTTTCTTGCTCTCCCAAAGCTTAAAATGATCCTTCCAGACAAATTCCTAAGTGATTCACAAACTACACTTTTGATTCCTAGAGTATTATAGATCCAACGTTTTCTGATGTACTATTTCAGTTTTGGAATACTACAAAGAGGGCTGGAATAGTGGCTCAGTAGTTATGGCACTTGCCTGGCAGGCGCGAGTACATGTGTTCAAACCCCAGCACCATGTACACAACTAAGTGTTAGAACAACAAAAGCCATGTGAAGAACTCAATAAAAATTGATTCTCTCTGTCTCTCTCTCTCTCTCTCTCACACTCACCGTCCTGCTATCTTAAAAAAAAAAAAAGCCTGCAAAAAAAACTAAATAAAAAATTGCTTCAATTTTTCTCTCCCTCTCGGTGTCCCCTCTTTCTTTATAAAAATAAATAAAATAAAATACTACAAAGAGTGGACCAAGTGAAAAAGCACAAATCTTGTTTAGAGGGATGCTTCTGCCATTAGTTGACTTGTGTGTGCTTGTTTGGTATTAGGCCATCTTTTCCTAAAAATTTTCCATAAAATACAGAAAAGCTTCAGTTAATATTCACAGACACTTGGTTCCTTTATGGTTTTGATCATATATGTAGCTATTGTTATATTAACAATTATGTAGACAATCAAAATTAAGACATTCTCTGAATAAGCAAATAGATTTCTATTGTCATATACAGGAACCACTCAGTGGATAACACACTGTCAATTGCAGGCAATACCATTAATTGTCTGGGGAATTACCTACTCTAGCTATGAAAGCCTATGCTCTGATGATATTGAATATATGTGTCTTTTTCAAGTGATTCTCAACTTTTTCAGTTCTGGTAGTAAAAACTTTATAAATACTACAAATAATGTGTTTTCATAATAAAAAAAGATGGAGTCAAAGTGAAGATTTGTGTTTTATCTTTAGTCATTTGCAAATTCCCCTTTTTATTATTAAATATAATAAAGTTTCCTATCTAAAAGAAATATTTGAGACACAAGATCAATGTGGAGTTTTTAAGAACACCTAAATTCCAGGCATAAATTTGTTCCAACTCCTGTATTTATCAGGAAAAAGGAGCAGGCAATGCTTACCATCATTTTCAGATCAAAAGCTATCACTTGACATTTCCATTAAAGGCAGTATCATCTACAGAAAATGAATTGCAATGGGATATAACTAATTGGTAAGCTATAGAATGAAATCATTTTTTCAATAAAATTTTGGAAAAAAATTATTTATAATGTCAGCTATCAAACAAATTATATTTGAATGATAGAATACTCTTATCTAATTGTACAAATATGATGACTCTACTTTTAATTAGACCTCTTATCTGTGCCTACAAGCAAAAAAGCAAAAATGTAATCCTCTAAGTCATTGTTTTGTGATTTCTCCATCCCATACTTTTAAATCAGATAATTTTTTCTGTAATATGTAAGCTGACTTACATCTTCTTTTTTATTTATTTATTTTTTTAGTTATTAGATGAATATGGAGTCACAATTGAGGGGGAAACATTATCAAACATTCAAGAACAAATGTATATACACTTAGTTATCCAAGGCTAATGCCATGTCATGGATGCACAGTTTGGGTTCCCCAAGTTGCTGTTTCCCCCAGAAGAACCCCTGAGTTAAATGGATATCTCGTGGAGGTCAGAGATCTCCTTCTGAGATGATTCCCCAATATTCCCATCCTCCAGTCACTTAGATATTCTTCCTAAGCCCTCCTCCCACCCTGTCCTACACCCTACACCACCAGGTATCCTAGGCAATCATCCCTCTGCAGTGTTAAGAATCATACAATTTGAGGTTATTATTAGTTTAGCCATGTAACATACTGCTTCTTGATGTAATCTTCCACAGATGAGAGAAAACATTCAGCCCTTGAGTCTCTGAAATTGGGATACTTCACTTAGCATAATTCTTTCTATCTCCATCAATTTGATTTCAAAAGCCATAATATCATCTTCTATAATGGCCTAGTAGTATTCCATTGTATATATGTATCAGAGTTTAGCTATAGTAAATTGAGCTGTTATAAACATTGATGAAGCCACATCACTCCTGGGAAAATACACAGGAGTGCAATAGCTGGGTCATAAGGTGGTTCCATCTCTAATTTTTCGAGATTCTCCACACTGCTTTCCAGAGTGGCTAAACCAGTCCCATCAGCAGTGTTACAGTGTTCCTCTTTTCCCAAAGCCCCTCCAGCTTCTGTTGTTTTTAGACTTTTTCATTTCTGCCACTCCAACAGGAGTGAGGTGTTATCTCATTGAAGTTTAGATTTGCATCTCCCTTATAGCTAATGATGCAGATCATTTTTTCACATATTTATGGGCTTTCTGGACTTCCTCTGGTGAGAAGTTTCTTTTTAGTTCTGCAGCCCATTTATTGATTGGATTATTTGTGGTTTTGGTGTTTAGCTTTTTTAGTTCTTTGTATATTCCGGATATTATCCCTCTGTCCAAGGTGTAGCAGGCAAAGGTATTCTCTCATTCTGTAGGTTCTCTCTTGATGTTCTTTACTAAACCTTTGAGTGTGCAAAAACTTTTTAGTTTAATTGTATCCCATTCTTTTATTGTTGTCTTTACTGCTTGAGCCATGGGAGTTTTGTTGAGGAAGACATCGCCAACTCCTACGTCCTGTAGTGTTGACCCTACTTCTTTTTCTAGTTTTAAGTTTATAGTTGATGGCTTAATATCTAGATCTTTGACCCATTTTGATTTAATTTTTGTGCAGGGTAAAATATAAGGATCCAGCTTCAGTTGTCTACACATGGCTGTCCAATTTGTCCAACACCATTTGTTGAACAGGCTATCTTTCTTCCACATTATGCTTTTGCCCCCTTTATCAAATATCAAATAGTTAAATATATGGGTTTTGTCTCCAGATCTTCTATTCTGTTCCACTGATCATCGCTTCTGTTTTGGTACCGATACCATGCTGTTTTAGCTACTACAGCTCTGTAGTATAATTTCAGGTCAGAGAATGCAATACCCCCTACTTCTTCCTGTAGAATAATGTTTTGGCTAATCTGGGTCTCCTGTTACTCCATATGAACTTGAAAATTGCTTTTTCTATATCTGTAAAGAATGCCATTAGTATCTTGATGGGGATTGCATGAAATCTGGTTAGGGATTTGGGTAGAATGGTCAGTTTTATTATATTGATTCTGCCTAACCATGATCATGGAATGATTTTCCATCTACTCAGGTCTTCTGAAATTTCCTTTTTTAGTGTTTGATAGTTTTCTTTGTAGAGGTCCTTAATATCCTTTGTAAGGTTAATGCCCAAGTATTTCCTTTTTTTGGAGGAGATGATGAATGGAAGAGATTTCCTGATTTCTTCTTCTGCGGATTTGTTGCTGGAGTAAAGAAATGTTAGTGACTTACTGGAGTTGATCTTGTAGCCAGGTACTTTGCTGAAATCATCTATAAGCTGTAGGAATTTTCTGGCCGATGTTATTGGGTTTTCTAGGTATAGAATCATGTCATTAGCAAATCGAGATAACTTAACTTCCTCTTTTCCTATACGAATACTTTTGATTTCCTTGTCTTGCCTGATAGCTCTGGCAAGGGTTTCAATGACTATATTGAACAAGAGTAGGGAGAGAGGACAGCCTTGTCTAGTACCTGAATTCAATGGAAATGCTTTCAGTTTTTCTCCATTGAGGATAATGTTGGCTATGGGTCTGTCATAAATGAATCTGACATAGTTACAGTATCTTCCCTTGATCCCTCACTTTTCCAAAGTTTTGACTATAACGTGGTGTTCAATTTATCAAATGCCTTCTCTGTATCAATTGAGATGATTATATGATTTTTGTTCTTAGTTCTGTTTATGTGGTGATTTGTGTATGTTTCACCAGCCTTGTTTTCCTGGAATGAAGCCCACTTGATGATGAACTAACTTTTTTTTTTTTACTTCTTTTTTTTTTTTTTATGAACAACCTTACAAGATTTTAACAAAATAATATAAAATGTGTAAATATTCTGGATATTGCAATGATCCCCAGGAGTGCCCCCCCAATTACCCTCCCTTATCCCTCCCTTCCCCTTCCCACTATAAGTCTAAAAAAAGTATTAGATTGTAAAGCATTACATCTTATCTGGATTTAACTCATGCTACTAGACCAACTTTCTCATTGTCCAGGGTCTACTCCCCACCTCCACAGATGAGTGGAGACAATCGACCGTTAGATCTCTGGGTTAAGCTGATTTCACTCATCATGATCTCTTCCATAGCCATCCATTTACCTTTCGAAGGCTGCAATATCATTGTTTCTAATTGCTGTGTAATATTCCATGGTATAAATGTACCACAGTTTTTGGATCCATTTTTCCAGTGAGGGACATTGGGGTTGTTTCCATAGTCTAGCAATAGTAAATTGTGCTGCTATGAACATTGATATTGCTGTGTCACTGTAATGTGTTGATTCTAAGTCCACTGGAAAGATACCCAGGAGTGGAATAGCAAGGTCATATGGTGGACTCATCCCTAGTTTTTTGAGGATTCTCCATACTGCTTTCCAGAGGGGCTGTACCAGTCTGCAGCTCCACCAACAGTGTGTTAGTGTGCCTATCTCTCCACAGCCCCTCCGGCATCTGTTATTGTTTATTTTCTTCATCTTTGCCATTCTGACTGGTGTAAGGTGATATCTTAATGTGGTTTTCATTTGCATTTCTCTGATTACTAGTAATTTAGAGCACTTTCTCATGTATTCATTGGCTTGATCAATGTCATCTGGTGAGAAGTCTCTATTTAGCTCTTTGGCCCATTTATCAATTGGGCTGTTGGTGTTTTTGTAATTGACATTTTTGAGGATTTTATAGATTCTGGATATGAGACCCTTGTCTTTGGAATCATAGTCCATGATTCTCTCCATTTCTGTAGGAAACCTCTTGAATCTTTTGATTGTTTCCTTGGCAGTACAAAAGCTTCTTAGCTTTATGAAATCCCATTCACTGATTTTTGACTTTACTTCCTTCACTTTTGGAGACCTGTTGAGAAAGTCTTTGCCTACTCCCAAATGTTGAAGTGTTGGACCGATTTTGTCTTCTATCAGTTGCAACGTAGCTGGTTTAATACCAAGCTACTTGATCCATTTTGATTTGATTCTTGTGCAAGGAGAAAGATATGGGTCTAATTTCAACTTTCTGCAGGTGGAAGACCAGTTTGACCAGCACCATTTGTTGAAGAGGCTGTCACTTCTCCATGTAATATTTTCTCCCCCTTTGTCAAAAATCAGATGTTTAAAGATTTGAGGATTTGTTTCGGGGTCTTCTATTCTATTCCATTGGTCTTCTTCCCTGTCTTGATACCAGTACCATGCTTTCTTTGCTACAATGGCTCTATAGTATAGTTTTAGATCTGGAATGGCAAAACCGCCTGTTTCATCTTTCTTGCTTAGTAGTGCTTTGGCAATTCTTGGTTTCTTGTTGTTCCAAATGAATTTGAGAATTGCTTTTTCTATGTCTTTAAAGAACGACATAGGTATCTTTATAGGGATAGCGTTAAATCTATATAAAGCTTTTGGTAGAATGG
>PVKS010028445.1:0-26419 GCA_004027875.1 Aplodontia rufa
CACCTCCAAGTATCCTAGAGAGCCATCCCCCTATTACTCTGAAAGTCATTCAATTTGAGGTTTTGTTAGGTTAGCCGTCTACCCTACTATTTCCTCATAAATTAGCCTTGGTACATATATACTATGGAATACTACTCGGGCATTAGAGAGGACGATATTATGGCTTTTGAAATCAGATTTTTTTATTATAAAACGTTATTGGGAAAATTGACCCAACTTGAATATGGATTCTGACGATTAGATGGTAGTGATATATCAATGCTGACTGTAACAGTTGCTTTGTCGTTATGTGGCATGTGCTCATTTATACAAACACATACCAAAGTGTCAGATGATAGAGTAACAGAGAAGTGATTTACTTTTAAAAATCAGGAAAAAGAGGTCTGTGATTGTATTTCAACTTCCCTATGTGATTACCTAACAATAATTTTTAAAACAGGAAACAACTATGTGCCAACAACCAATTTATAAACTAACTTAAGAAAACATTCATTTAATGTTTGCAAAATGGAATCTTCCCATTAAGGAACATGTAATATAGCTCTACGTGTTTAAAATATTGTCTAGGCAAGCATTGTTTCTCCCATTTAAGTTTTTAAAAATTTATTTATTGGTGCATTATAGTCTCATATAATGAAGGGATTTGTTGTTATACATTCATACATGCACAGGTTTTGACAATGTAATTTGGACCCATTTCTTACCCAGCATTCCATCTTTACCCACTCCCTGGTTTCTTATCTCTCCATTAATCTCCCCCCACCACTAACAAATAGATATCTACATTTTATATACATATATAGTTTTTAAAAAATTTTCTAGTTTTACAAGCCTGCATGAGTACTATTCAGCATGTGAAGGGTATAAAGTATACCACACAGCATCAATAACCCCGTTTTCCCTCCCCAACATTCCCTTTCCTTCTCCCCCAACCCCTTACATAACTAGACTTCCCTCCAGTGGTATCTTACCTCAAATTTCATGGGTCTAGTGTATGAACTTGACTTCTCTCACCTTTCTTTTGTTTTACTCTAGCTTTCACATATGAGAGAAAACATTCATCCTTTGAGTTTCTGAGTTTGACTAATTTCACCGAGCATAATTTTCTCCATTTCCGTTCATTTACCCACAAAGGCCACACTTTCATTCTTTTTGATAGCCAAGTAGAACTCCATTGTATATATGTACACCACAGGTTTTGGATCCATTCATCCAGTGATGGGCAACTGGGTTGATTTCATAATTTAGCTCTTCTGACTTGTGCTGCTATAAAACATTTATGTAGCTATGTCACTGTAAAATTCTGATTTTATTTCTCCTGGGAAAATACCCAGCAGTGGGATAGCTGGGTCATATAGTGGCTCCATCCCTAATTTTTTAAGGTGTCTCCATACTTCTTTCCAGAATAATGGTACTAATCTGCAGTCCCACCAACAATGTACAAGTGTTCCCTTTCCTCTCATCTGTTATTGTTTGTATTCTTTATCTTTGCCGTTCCGATTGGAGTGAGGTGAAATCTTAATGTACTTTTGATTTGGATTTCTCTGATTGCTAGAGATATTCAACATTTTTCAGATATTTATTGCCCTTCTGTATTTCTTCTGTTGAAAAGTTTCTATTTAGTTCTTTAGCCCATTTATTGATTGGGTTGAATGTGTTTTTGGTATTAAGTTTTTTTGAGTTCTTTGTATATTCTGGGTATGAGTTCCCTGTTGGAGAAATAGCTGGCCATGATTTTGTTCCATTCTGTAGGCCCTCTGCTCATGTACTTGACTAATTCCTTAGATGTGCAGACTTTTTTTTAATTTTGAAGGCATCCCACTTATTGATTCTTGATTTTAATTCTTGTGCTATGGGAGTATTGTTAAGGAAGTTGGTGTCTATGTGGTGGAGTGTTGATCCTACTTTTATTTCTAAGAGTTGTATTGTATCTGGTTTAATTCCTAAATTCTTGATCCCTTTCAATTTGATTTTTATGCAGGGTGAGAATAAGGATATAATTTCATTTTTCTGCATATGACTGTCCAGTTTTTCCAGCACCATTTATTGAACAGCCTGTCTTTCATCCAAGATATATTTTGTTCCCCCTTGTGGAATATCAGACAGTTAAAGATTTGTGGCTTTTTCTTTGTATTCTATTCTATTCCATTGGTCTTCATGTCTGTTTTTCTTTAAAAAAAAAAAGGGGGGGGTGACAGTGAGAGAGAGAGAAGAAGAGAAAAGCAATTTTTACTTAGTTTTTCATGTTGTGTATGTGGTGCTGGGGTTTGAACTTGCATACTCGTGCATGCAGGGCAAGTGCCGTAACCACCGAGCCACCGCACCAGCCCTTCATGTCTATTTTGATACCAATACCATGCTGTTTTTGTTACTACTTCTCTATAGTATAATTTCAATTTATTGTAATACCTTCTGGTTTTTTTTTCTTTTCTTTATTTGGCTATTCTGGGTTTCTTATTCTTCCAAATAAATTTAAGAATTGATTTTTATATATCTGAGAAGAATGTCATTGGTGTCTTGATGGGGATTGCATTGAATCTGTACATTGTTTTTGGCAGAATTGCCATTTTAACTATGTTGATTTGGCCTATCCAAGATCACAGGATGTCTTTCCATCTTCTCAGGTCTCCGATTTCTTTCTTCAGTGTTCTATAATATCCATTGTAGAGGTCTTTTACTTCCTTTGTTAAATTAATTCCCAAGTTTTGTTTCTTTTTTTTCTTTTTAGGTTATTGTGGATGGGATGGATTTCCTGATTTCTTCTTTGGACAATTCTCTGTTGGAGTATAGCAAAGCTATTGATTTATTTGTGTTGATCTTGTATCCTGCTACTTTGATAAATTCATTGAAAATCTCTAGAAGTCTTCTGGTGGAGTTTTTTTTTGGGGGGGGAGTCTTCTAGGTATAGGATCATATCATCAGCAAATAGAGATAGTTTGATTTCCTCTTTTCCTATTTGTATCTCTTTGATTTCCTTCTCTTGTCTGATTGCTCTGGCTATGGTTTTAAGGACTACATTGAAGAAGAGTGGTGAGAGTAGTGTCTCATTCCTGAATTTAGTGGGAATGCTTTCAGTGTTTCCCCATTTAATATAATGTTGGCTGTGGGTTTGTTGTGAATGGCCTTTACAAAGTTAAGGTAAGTTCCTTTGATCCCTAACTTCTCTAGTGTTTTTAACATGAATGGATGATGGATTGTATTGAAGGCCTTTTCTGCATCTATTGAGATGATCATGTGGTCTTTGTCTTTATTTCTGTTTAAGTGGTGAGTCACATTTATTGAATTGTATATATTGAAACAACCTTGCATCCCTGGAATAAAGCCTACTTGATCATGATGTATATTATATTTGTGATGAGATTTTAATGTGATTTTCTTGAATTTCTGTAATGATTTTTTGCATCTATATTTATGAAGGTTTTCTTTTCTTGATGTGTCTTTGTTGAGTTTTGGTATCAGGTTTATGAATGACTCATAAAAAGTGTTTGGGAGTGTTCCTTCCCTTTCAATTTCATGAAATAACTTAACAAAGAGAGGTGTTCTTCCGTAAAGGTCTGGTAGAACTCAGCTGAGAATCCATCAGGTCCTGGGCTTTTCTTGTTGGGAAGGATTTTAATTGCTATTTCAATTTCACTAAACTTTACAGTCAGCCATTATGTAATATTTTTATTACTGCAAAGAGGTATTTTTTCCATTTATTTCCTTTTTTGCTGTCACATTATAAATCATTATAAAAACATTTACATGTTTACCCTGTATCTTTGCCACTCAATTGACTTCTGAGCATTTTTACTTCTATATATTTTTAGTTACTTCTCTTGTATTTTTTAGTACTAAATCATATAACCTCAAATAATTTTAGTTTTGTCTCTTCATTTTATAAATTTGGATCTCACTTCTTTTCTTGTTCCTAATAATTCAAGAATAATTAAGCGTAGAATCTTAAAAGTCAATGTCCTTGTCTTAATCTCAGCTTCATGGAGTTAGCCACAAATGTTTTATTGTTACTTACAATTTTTACTGTTTGTTTTTAATAAAAACTCTTTATCACAGTATGAGAAGAGAATATCCTTATATTTTTTAGTTTACTAAGAATTGTTTTCTAAAAGAGTTGAGTATTGAATTTGTTCAAATATCCTTGTGGCAATTATCAAGATATTTATAAAATCGTAAATATATAAATAGATTTCCTAAAGTTGACCTATTCATGAATTATTGAATATAATTCAATGGAGCTAATATAACATTGGATTAAATGGTATAATTTTTATAAGACTTTGCAACTACATAAATTATATTGGTCTTTGTTTCTTCATGTTTATTATGTTGTTCTTATTCATTTTTTAATTTTAAATTAACATTAACCTCATAAAACTAACAGTAATTCCCAATTTTTCTGCCTTGTATAATTGCACAGATAACATAGGACTTAATCAAACCTTCACTGAATGGAGAGATCTTGTCCCTAAACCATTTAGGTCTAGTTCCTTTTTTCTTTATTATTAATATTTTTTTTTGTTTCTTTCCTGGTTATCATGCTATGCAAGTTAGTTATACTTATAAACAAGAGAGAGAGAGGGAGACAGAGAGAAAGAGAGAGAGAGAAAGACAGAATCAATTTTATTTATTTTTTCATGTGGCCTTTGTGTCTCTGACATTTAGTTGTGTAGTGGTGCTAGAGTTTGAACTTAGGTCCTTGCACACACCAGGCATGTGCTTTAACACTGAGCCACCACTCCAGCCCCAAGTAAGGTATACTTTTGAGTAAATTTTTGTTTTCCATACTTTCCTAGAAAACTATTTTTTCAAATTAGTATTCTAGCTTCTTTTGCTACCTTGCTGTCTTTTGTTGTACTAATCAAGTTTCCTTTGATAGTTTTCTCTAGTGATTTGCAAGTTATGTGTCTAATCTCCATTTTCACACCGATTAGCTTTACATTAGGAATACGTTGGATCTTAAATTTTTTGTCTTTCTCAAGAACAAAATAATATCTATGTACTCTCTTTCTCTGTCTTTTCTTTTTAAAGATAAAGGTTAACATGTTTTACATCACTCTTTTTCCAGTTATTTCCTAGACTTTATCTAAGTAGTTCTAGGTGGTGGTGATGATGATGATGATGACAATGACTATTATTTTTTTGTTACCAGGAATGGAACCTAGGGTTGCTTAACCACTGAGCCACATCTTCAGCCCTTTTTATTTTTTATTTTGAGACAGGGTCTCACTAAGTTGTTTAGGGCTTTGCTAAGTAGCTGAGGCTGGCTTTGAATTTGTGATCCTCCTGCTTCAAACTTCCGAGTTACTGAGATTACAGATGAGCTCCAGAGCACCGGGCCCCAGGTTATTTTTTAATATCATATACTTTTACTTTAAAATGTTTGCAATTGCTTTATTCTTTACAGAATAAATTATTCCAAATTTAAATTCCTCTGATATCATCAAGTAATATAAAAATATATTCTACTTGTAAAAATTTAATCTTTATACATAAAACTAAAGTCTTCTTTTATCACCACCTATAATGCCAGTGCCTTCCAAAGAAGCTATTGCTGTTACAAATTTAGTGTATCTTTTCAAGCATATGGTGATGTATGACACATACACCCCAAACATGTGTTACAAATGTGATATTAGAATAAATAGTTTAAAATGACACAAATAATTTTGTAACTTTCTTTTCTTAAATGGATCAATATGTCTTGGAGGTCTTGTTATTTTGTTGTCAATATAGATTTCCTTCATTCTTCTAAACTGTTGCATACCATTGAATAATACTCTATAATTTATTCAGCAATTCCCTATTGTCAGACATGTAAGTAATTGCTGTTTTGGAGCTATTACACTGTCTACATGCTTTTTCTACACTTGTACACATGTTTCTCTCAGGTTGCCAGAGTCAGACTTCAATTCAGGAAGTGGAAAATTCTCTATGTTCTCCAAATATAAAAGGATTTAATATAGAAATAAGTTGTTAAAACTATAATGTAGGGGGAAAAAAAGAAACAAGCTATTAGTAAAAATAAAAGCATAAGTGTTGGAGGTGTGAAGGACAGGACCCTTTGTTGAACTTTGGCTTCAATTTTGTTGTTGCTGAGGTGACCCCAGGGCTAGGTGATTGCTGCTGCCGTTGCTAGCAGAACTATGGCCCCCCACAACCCCTCCTCACGGACCTAGTGAACAGACAACGAATCACAAAATTTGGCCTCTCACCCATTAGAGCTTTCTCGTTGGTCTGCACAGGTGCAGAAAGAAGTTGTGCTCTTCCCTCTGCCTTTGAAAATAAAGCTCCAGCAAATGCAACTAATTGGCAGAAATAAATTTATATCCAAAAGTTAGTAGCAAGAGAGGCCACAAATTCCATTCACGAGTGCTCCAGCCTCATGACCTACCACCTTCCAAAATTCCCACCTCTCCATATCATCACCATGGGGGTTAGGATTTCAACACAGGAATTCTGAATAAGCACAAGCATTCAATCTGTTGCACTGGATTCATTGTGAGACTCTCCCTCCACAGCCATAGACTCCGCAGGTGAGTTTGCCACCCATTTCTCACCTGCTTTCACCTGCCAACATCGCTGAGAATTCCACACACCTAGAAAAACATGCTGGCATCACACCCTGGCCATGGCAGAACCATAGACTTTATCCTTTTGTCGACTTGTCTTGCTGTGTTAGAGACACAGGAGAGGGAAGGAGTTCGACCTGTAGACTCCAGCTACCATGTCTATCTCAAAAAGTATCTGATCACATTTCTTTAAAGATATTAACTATTTGGCTGGGGTATAATTCAGCAGTAGAGTGATTACTTTAGTATGCACAAGTCCATGAATTCAATCCCCAGCTCCAAAAATTATTAGTTATCCTGATCATAAAATAATACATTGGCATGGGAGAAATATATATGTATATATATATTTATATATATATATATAGAGAGAGAGCTACATATATATATGCATGTATATATATCCCATATTACCGCTATCCTCTCCAGTGATTTATTAATATTTTATACTAAAAAGAATATTAGTACACAATTGTATTTTTATTTAATAATATATTTATTCATTTATCACTATCAGGTCATCTTATTTGTATTAGTTAGCGTCTTGTTACTTTGACAAAATACTGGAGGAAAACAACTTAAAGGAAGGAAGATTTATTGTGGCTCACGGTTTCAAAGGTTGCAGTCCATGGTTGGCTGGCTCCATCACTACCGGCCTGAGGTGAAGCAGAGCCTTGTGATGGGCAAGGCAGGGTAGAACAGAACTACTCACCTCGTGGCAGTTAGGAAGCAGACAGAATAAGAGGAAAAGGCTAGGGACAAGATATGGTCCCCAAGGATTTATTCCCTTCAACTGGGTCCCTTCTCCTAATGTTTCCACCACCTCCTGATAGTCCATTGAAATGATGAATCCATCAATTTATTAATCCACAGAGAAGGTTAAAGCCCATATGCTCCATTCATTTTCTAAAAGCCTCACCTCTGAACCACATTGGGGACCAAGCCTTCAATACCCAAGTCTTTTGGAATAAACTTCAAATCAGAATCATAACATTCTTCTTCAAAATAGAGTGTAGTATTGCATGCTTGGTACACAGCATAATTTATCTAAATCAAGACAGTATGAATAGATAGTTAGTAGTTTATTTTATACACTTTGCTTTTTATATCCTTGTACACGTGGTGTTAATTTTTTAAAAGTAGAAAATCCACCTGTTTTTTTCTTGGATCGTGGGTTCTTCCCAGAGGCTAGAAAAACACAGTTGCTGCCTAAATTCATGGATTGGAAAGCTAGACTTGTTTTAAGGTGTTAACTCAAAATAATTTCAAAGCAAAACAGACTTGTTTATTTTTGTTTAGAAAGGATGGAATTGAAATGTGTGGTGTTCATGGATGCAGTTTGTGTATAATTTTGTTCCCTAAATAAATGTGTGGGATAAAATGCTTTTTAAAGAATGCATCCTTCTCTAAAGCACATTAAAATATTTTTTATTTTTGTCTTCAAAGAAAATAAGAATAATTTGCACAATGATATTTTAACTGAACACATGAATACACGTGCTCACACATATACACCAACTTCAGAAGGTGCACTGCACAGATTTGGGAATTTTTTATACTCTATTTGTAACAACATTAATTTTTTTACTCACTGAACCATTGCATCATCAATTTTCATTTCTTTTTATTTTACTTTGAGGTGGACTGGTTCCAAGTTGACTAAGTCACACATTTAAAATAATTAAAAGTTTCATATTGCTGAAGAAAAATACTCTTTCCTCCACCTTGGAGTGTGTCCTTTCTCCACTCATTGATCACCATAATACTGAAAAATAGCAAACCAAAGTAACTTTTCATGTCTGACCTTCTCGCCTTAAATATCCACTAGTGAGTGGGGCTGAGCTCCTGTGTGTGGGACCCACACTCTTAGGAAAGGCACTGAAACAACTGAATGTTTTTAAAATTATATTTAGAAGTGTTTGCATATTTGTAATCTTTTAAAAGATTTTTACCTGGAAAGAAAAATACACGAATAACATAAATGCACACTAATTGCTACATGAAGATAAATAAGGGTGTTAAGGACTTTAATGTTTGTTTGCAGCAAAATCATAAGTTGCTTCTGCAGTGGATTCCACATAATAATATGCATAATAATATGCATAGCAGGCCAGAACGAATGTTGTGACATAGAAACGGTATTTACACAGTGAATTGTGCAAAGATCCAGAGATATGAGAAACTGGCCCTTTCAGGGAGGTGTAAGGTGTAAGATATTTCATAGAGTAAGTAGCACTGTCCAAGAGAACTCCCCTTATTAGTACAAACATTTTTATGTCTGTGCATCTGGTATAGTAAATGCTTGTCACATGTGGGTATAGGACACTTGAAGAATGAATTTGAATTTTATTTCATTTTAATAAATTTAATTTAAAAACCACAGGTGGCTAGTGTTCTATTTTGGTCCATCAAGTTCCGGAGCATAAAGCAGTGGATAACAGTGCAAACAGATGAGAATGGAATAAGCCAAGAGAGGAAATATAGGCTTTGTCCTGTAGGGAACAAGGAGTGATTGAAGGTGGCTGCAGGCTCAGGGCCCTGCAGTTGACACAAAAGGAACACAGTTGGTGAGGTAGCATGGGATGGAGCTCATGCCTGAGATTAAAAGGAATGATATTGGGATGTGTGTGTAAGAAACCACAATTGATAAAGAGAAGGAGATAGGAAGGCAAATTTCAGGAAAGTCATCAAATAGATTTAATTTTCTGCGTATAGCTAAAGACCAGTGTGTCTATTGAATGGAGAGAGTGAAAGATGAGTAGAAGCCTTGGAAAATGTGAAGAGGAGAGTAGGGTTGGTGTGAAATGACATTTTGGTTACTGATTGATGATAAGTGAAAGGATTTCCTGGTGGTAAGACTGAGGTCACTTCTGGGATTGAAGACTATGGCCTTGAAATAACACCAACTGCAGTTCCAGAAATTTATCCATTTCAGAATGGAAGTGAAGAAAGTGCATTATAGCAGGTCTAGGATTGGGGTACCCCAGGAAGTCCCTGCAAAAGTCTGTGGTGCAAGGAAATTGAGTAAACTGGTGAAGGAGTACTTAAGAAAGCAATAACTTGGGGTCATGGAAGACCTAGAGAAGTAAATTAATTTGAAGAGTAGAAATTGGAGGTGAAGATTTCAGAGGCACAAATATGACCCCAAGAACCATGGAGAAGCCATGGTAATAAATTCACAGCTGAAAAGAATAAGAGGTGAAAGGTACTTAAGTTGAGGTATCGGATGTACCATACACATGATGAACAATATGGCCAGACTTGGGAGAGATCAGGAATGTGAGCCTGAATGTCATTAATGAATGAAAGGAGATATCAGGACTTCAGAACATAACATAAATGGGGGGGTGCCATAGTAAGATGGAATGACCATTAAAAGGGGGGCATTGCTACATGAAGACTGAGAAATTATGCTGACTCTAATTCCTGACTTCAGAACAATATTGTTGGAGGAAGAGCTGTGTCCAATGCCTGAGAGCTGGTTTGGAAAAACTGTTCTTTAGGGCAGAGGCAGACTACAGTTATGGAGGAAGAGGTATTCAGTGTGCAGTGGCAAAGTTAATGGTATCAGAGAGCTTATTTATTCATTATGGAAGGTTCCAGGGGCCTCAAGGTATTTAGCAGTGAGTGGAATCAAGAAGAGTCAGGTGAGAGAAATTATAGCATAGGGACACAAGCAAGGATTTTTATACTCTGATGAATTTGCTGGTATAATATGTAGTCATTTGTGCTGACTTTGGGGATGATTTGGGGAGAAAAACAACAGAATTTTTATCCCTATTATTAATTAGATATTGGGCAAACAGTCTTCATCATAGGTGTGGGATGACCATGTTTAGAACTCTACTTTTTCTCTCATCCAGAACATGGCTGTATGTTCAGAAAAGAAGGATGTAGGAGAAGAGGTTTGTTGATCTGCTTTTCTCACTATCTTTAGAAGCAGGACAAATTCTCATTAATCTAGATGATTCAGGTGTGGCTGTCTACCTGTAGGTGAAGGATAAATTAAACTGCCTTACAAGCACCTTTAAATTCCAATGCTTTTGCAAATGTAGGCTAAATTAGCTCAGATTTCTGGGTACTGTAAATGTAGTGGAATAACAAAACAACATTTTGTGAGGATTCAGAATGACCTTATTTTATAAACTTAAAATCAGAAATTGTGGTCCAACAATAGATGTTTTCTAATTTCTAAATTGAATAATATGAAAACACATTTGGTTAAACATTGAATGTTCTGCCTTTATAGAAAATAGTGAAATAAATTTAACTTGGGATTGCCCCAGAAAAGTCTAAGATATATGACCACTGTACTTATAAGTGAGAATAATTTATCAGGTAGCTATTTCAGCAACTATGCCATTTTGATGTAGTTTAACAAATTCTGATCTAGGGCACAGAATGTCCCTGTGAGGTTCCAGTGGAGTTATCCAAATCCAGGAAATGAAAGACATAACTCTTACTGAATAATTTAGGCTTTTCTTCTCTACTTTAAAGCACTCCGATCTTACATCAGTTTCTTGTGTCACTCAACTTCTTAGAAACACATTATCTTACTTAAAATGAGGAAGCCATCAAGAATAAATTGGTTGTACTTCCAGCACTGTAACTCAAGTAAAATTCTTCTGCAAATGGTAAAGAATTCTCAGCATGTCTACCCACTGCTAATCCTGTTCCTCTGGGTACAATGTGGTGCTGCACGTTGGAACATTATACAAGCATGTCCCAGCTAGGCAATAAACATAATTTTAAGGGTTTCTCAGTAGTATGCTGAATCAAAGTAGATACAATAATATCATTTTAAGTTACCGTATCCTCATTGTTCTTTCTAAAAATGTAGATTCTTCAAGATCCTTTGCCTCCTCCATGGCAACTTGCTTTTGTAGGAAGAAAATCTTACACTTTAGTTCACGTTTGTTAAAACAAAGTAATCCAGGAAGTCTTGATTTTTATTTGAAATTTCATGAGGCAAAGACTTGTAGGTCAAGAAATCAGGCAAAACCTCTGATCAGTGGTGGCATACCTGAAGTCACCTATAAGGTATTACTGGGATCCCCCTATGCCACAGAAACTACTTTTACTGGAAAGTAGTTTGGGTTTATTTGGGTATAAACCCTTTATCTGGGTTTGTGGGGGCTTGAGGGATATGAAAAATAAAGGAATAAAAGTGGAATTAGAGGAAAGACAGACACCAGAAATGAAAGAAAATTAAGGGTTTCTGACTGGAGGGTTGTGGGAACAGAAAGTGGCCCTGTTCTGAAATGTGAGGAAAAGGAATGCTTATATTGCTTATTATTGGGCACCTATGAGTTTTTCTGAAAGTTACAGATATTAATAATGGGAGTTAAGAGATATGGTCCAGGCATCTTGACCATGCACATTGTGAGATTCCCAAACTCCTACAACTGCTCTGTGTTATTGAGTTTTCAATCCCTTCTCCATAGAAACAGGTAAATGCTTTGAGAATGAATTTTGTCTATGAATAGCTTGTTCTGTTGCTCGGTTTGGGGGATGTGGGAATAGAAGACAAAGTTAGGGTTGGGCATTTTCAAAGAAAAGTAGTAAGCAGGTGCTCTCAGGTGACCCCACAGGGACTCTTTCCAGGAATCCAGGCAAGAATCCCTCAGGGACAGCCATCTTGATCAGCACATGGCAAGAAGGCTTACTGGGTTGATGGGATCTTGTAATAGCTCAAGTACTTGAGGCCAGCATCAGGCAGAGCCTGGGTGAAGCCTTTGAAGAACTTATGGGAAGGGAGCGGTCAGTCTTTTCAATCTTTCAACTTTAATTAGTACTTCACACTCCTCTCTTGATACCATTTAAAACAAGTCACCCCTACTAATGTCTCTGCTGCTCAACGGTCCATAGTCCTTCACAACAAATTCATGGTCTAATGCGGCCAATTGCCAATTTCCCTGAGAATTCCATTTCTAGACTTCTCCTGCTGGACCCTGGCTTCATGGCTTCCCCTTCACGGTCTTGTCTCCCTGGGTCAACTAGGCCACGGCAGTACCTCCTGTTTTTCAAAAAGCATCAGGTTTAGTTCTTATTCCCATCTAACTTATTCTCTAAGTACAGAGTTTCAATGAAGTCATGAGGAACTCCTTTTTTATACCGCACATTTAGATGTGATAGATAGGGAGGCAGGAGGTGAAGGAAGAGAGGCAGTGTTCAGATTCTTTCACTATAAGCTGTCACCATGCTTTTCTTCCATTTCTTTTGACTTCCTATCCTGTGACTACAAGGTCCCATTTCTTTGTGCTGGGTTCCTACAGAGAGGAACTGAATTTGGTTTAAATTTGTAGCCTGGGAATCTAGCATTATGCCTAGAACCCAGTGTTATGATTTGGATCTGAAATGTACCCTCAAAGTTCATGTGTTAGGCAAGCAGCAGAACTCAGAGGTAGAAAGGTTGGATAGGGTTCTGACCTTATCGTGGTTTAGCTGTAAGGTGTTCCCTAAAAGCTCATGAGTGAAACAATGTAAGAAAGTTTAGAAATGATTAGATTATGAGAACCCTACCCTAATCAGTGCATTAATCCAATGAGAGGGACTAACTTGGCGTAACTGTAGGCAGGGAAGGCATGGCTGGAAGATGTAGGTCACTGGGGGTATGACTGTAGTTTACATTTTGTTCCTAGTGAGCAGAGCACACCCTCTCCCCCCCTCTCCTCTCTCTCTCTCTCTCTCTCTCTCTCTCTCCTTCTTGATTGCTATATCCTTAGTTTCTTTCTTCTGCAATGGACTTCCACCATGCTGTTCTGCCTTCCCTTGGGCACTGAGCAATGTAACCAGCCATCTATGGCCTGAGGCCTCTGAAATTGTGAGCCCCAAATAAGCTTTTCCTACTCTAAAATTGTTCTTGTTGTGTCTTTTGGTCACAACAATGAAAAAGCAGACTATAACAGACCTTATCAGTGGATTAATTCTTATATGGAATAATAATTTAAATGGACATGCTCGGAGATGGTAAAAGCTATATGCAGATGGAACATGGATGAAGAAAGTAGGTCACTGGAGTCATAACCATGGGGACTATATCTCCCCCCTGCCCCTTGCTCTCTCTGCTTCCTGGCTGCTATGAGATAATAAGCTTTCTTCTGTCGCCCCCTTCCACCATGATGTTTCTGCCTTGGAACCTGATGACCGCAGACCGAACCAAGAGCCAAAATAAACGGTACCTGTTCTAAGCTGTTCTTGTCAGGTATTTTGATCACAGTGATGAAAAGCTGACACACTCAGTAAATATTTATTGCATGAGGAAATTAGAATCCTCTTCCACCTTCACAAAACACTCATGACATTGTTTGGTGACATTCTCCATCAAGTCTTCCTGCAAGGCTTGCAGGTTGGCGTTGATGAACTGTCAAATACTTAGTCATAGGTATCTTTGATCTAATCCCAAAGGGTTTGGCCCTAGAGGAAAAGGAATCTGATGATACATCCCAGAGGTTATGGGAGCAATTCATAATGGATTTAGTGCATTCTTCTGTTTGCTTCTTATACTCTGTTTCCCCCAAGAGGATAAAAAATTACCATGTGACCCAAGCACCAAAGCTTTCTGGATAAAATGGAATGCAATGTCCTTTACAGGAGACTCAGTCCTACTGTAAGAAGCCTACCTCTCTTCTAAGGCCATAAAAGATGAGCCCCAGGTGGAGGGCTGATGGGGAAGCCTGCATTGCTGAACTGAAGCACCAATTGCTCCAGTCTTTTCACTGTCATATGCCTCTCCAAGAGATCACCTCACACCTGGTTTCCCTTCTTGTCATTGTGACCCTGAGCAGGTGTCATTTGTCATCCCCTTGTCCAGGTGTATTTGTCATTGGTCTTTGCTCATGCCTGGGTCTCAGGTCTTCCTTGCTTGGCAATAGTCCCTGTCCTTCTGTTTAACTCAGATAAGTCTCAGACCTTCCAGAATCCTGCTCCCTACATCCCCTAGCTTGGGTCTTGCATTTTTATACCCTATGCCCTTCCCCAGAAGCTGAAGGGACAGCTGTATGAGGTCCCAGGCAAACCACACCACACCATAGCTTCTCCATACCCAACATTTGATCCAGCTGAAAGCAGGTAAAACTAACAAAGGGACAGTCACCAATGGAAATGATGTCATAAAAGGGCAAAATTTTTCAAGTATTTTTTATGTACCAAACTTTTCATTTTCCATTTTCCACCTCATTTTTATCTTCCTAATGACATTGAAGTAAATGCTATGAGGCGTATGTGGAGAGGCTGGGACCAAGCATGGAATATGCTCCCTCAGCCCTCACCCAAGGGGACATGTGGAGAGTGTTCTGAGCCACCTTAGTGGCTGCCTAAGTTATAGAGCACTCCTAATTCAGGGCATGTCCTTCCTAGGATGGCCCACCTCTAGTGACTGCCCTTGGTAGAGTATAAAGGCCCACACAGAGGATGGCTTGTCTTGTCTGTGTGGCACTCCAACTTCTCCCTCTGCCCAGTTCAGCTTCCTGACATTCCCATCCTTGGGTATTGATCTCTTACAAAACACTATGCCACCCAAACCCTCTCTCAGTATCTGCAGAACCCAACCTGTGACAACACTCTGTAGAACAACCCCCAATGACTACCTGACTGGATTGAGGGTGGACACCTGACTTCACCCAAGCTATGTGAGAAAATCTCCCCTGAGATATGAAATTGCAATTGAGAGACTGTTGTTAAGCTCTGCAAGAGACTGGCCTTAAAATGATAATCTAAATATAATCCATATAAAAATTTAATACTAATGCTAATAATATTCAAGCTAGAAGAATATGACTAGTTCATGATATTTGAATTCAACTTCCCACTCTACCACATGGGCATATGTGTAAAACTAATTAAAGTGTCAAAAATATGTACAGTAATATGGTAGACTAGATGTGTCAAAATCCTACAACAACGAATCATCTAAAAATACCAGGAGGACTATTTTTTTTTCCAAAAAGTCCTATAAATGGAAGTCAAGAAAATCACTGGGACAAAGTTGAGAATCAGCGTAAGGTGTGTAGGGAGACCAAAAAACTTCTGCAACCTCTGTAACATCCAAAGAGCTTCATTCTTAGAGTTCTCCCAAAAGAGTGTTAGATAGAGCTAATATCTAAGAAAAAGGATAAATGAGAAGAAAAAAGCCCAGAATACTCAGACAGAGGGAAAGATTGTCTCAACTTCAATTTTGGCTGAAAGTGAAAAAGTATCCCTCAATAGTTCAAGGTCACCAGCCATGGCAAGGGAGTTAGGTTTTGCACATGCAAAGTTTGTATGATACATAAAATCCCAAGAAAAAGGAGGTCTTTTTTGGACATACTTATTCTGAAATAAAGCCAATTTCTTCCTCACATAATGTATCCTCTACCTAGGCTTCCCATTCTCCCAAAAGAGCATTACTACAATTATAAATCCTTACAAAACAACAACAACAAAAACCAAACACTTTCAAGCAAAAAAACCCCAGCCAGGATGAAGAAGAGTCAGCAGAAATAACAGACACAAAATGGACCCTCCCCCCAAAAAAACAGTATTGGAGACAATAGATAAAATAACCATGTCTGATATAAAGTCAAGCATCACTTAGCAATGGGATATGTTCTGAAAAAGGTGTTAGGCAGTTTTGTCGTGTGAACATCATAGAATGCACCTTGGATGGGATAGTCTAGGTCATTTGGAGTAGCCTATTGCTTCTAGGCTATAAGCTTGTACAGCATCCTACCATACTGAATACAGCAGGCAACTGAAATACAGTGGTAAATATTTGTGCATCTAAACATAGCATAGGAAAGGTACAGTAAGGATGTTAGATGATAGGAATTTTTCTGCTCCATTATAATCTTACGGGACCATTATGATCTGATGTCTCTTGTTGAATGGAATATTGCTATGATGTTTATAATTATGATTATGATATCATTGTTATGATTATTAAAGAACTAAAAAATCATTTTTTTAAAAAAAGTAAAGTAGATTTGAAAAAGAACAAAATTGCGAGTCTAGAAATTTTAAGAAAAGATTTAAATGAAAAACAGGATGGTTAAACAGTTAAATAGAGCTGAAGAGAGAATCATAAGGAATCCAGGCTGAAAAAACAGGTGAAATTATGAATGGGTGCAGTCCAATGCTTGAGGAGTTTCCAGGGCCCCTGAAAACGCATCTCCTTCAATTCAGAAGACAAGTAAATGTTGACCTAGATAAATGTTTTTAATTTTTAAAATTTATTTGTTTTTATTATTGCATTGTAGTTGTACATAATAATAGGATTTGTTGTCACATATTCCTAGATGCACACAATACAACGATACAATTTGGTCAATATTCCCCCACCCGCATCCCTCTATCTCCCTCCTCCTGTCCCTTGAAACCTTGCCTCTCTTCTGAGTCCTATATTTTTCCTAAAAAGCCCAAGCACAGTGTCATAATTCTTACACCTAAAAAGAACATTTTTTGTATACATGGCTATAATTTATACAGTGACATACTTATAAATGCTTGGAATGTACCTTGCTTTATCTCAGTTTCAACATTTCCCCTTCTCCTTTCTTCCTATCATCCCTTGTTATTCTTCGATATATTTGACAATAGGATTAAACATTTACATTTTTGTAAAGGCATGCAGTATAGCTTGTTCAAATATCTTATGCAGTATCTTGCAACTGTATGTCATGAATATTAACATATTGCATTTTTGATCTATGGTTCTAATCCATGAGTTTATCTACCTTTTCCCCACGTCTGAGTTTAGCTCCAGCCACCACAAATGAGTGAAAACACTTGACCCTTGACTCTCTGGGTTTGGCTAACTTCGCTCAGCATGGTTTCTTCCATTGCCATCCATTTACCTTCAATGGATGCAATATCATTGCTTCTAATAGCTGAGTAGAACTCCATTATATATATAAGCTTTTTTTTATATATATGAGCTTTTGGATCTAGTCATCCAATGAGGGGCATCTGGGTTGGTTCCATATTTTAGCTATTGTAAATTGAGCTGCTATGAACATAGATTTTGCTGTATCACTGTAATGTGCTGATTCTAAACTCCTTTGGGAAAATACTCAGAAGTCTGCAATTCCACCAACAGTGTGCTAGTGTTCCTATCTCCCCACAACTTCTCTAGCGTTTGTTATTGTTTGTATTCTTCATCTTTGCCAATCTGACTGGAGTTTGATGAAATCTTAAAAAGTCACAATCACATTTACTCCAGTGAAACTGTACAACACAGAAGAGAAGTCAGTAAGAGGATTCAGAGATGGAAAAATTAGCAATTTTCACAAGTAGGAGTAGTGATTAGATTTCAAGTAGCACAGAGGGGCTAGTCCAATGGCTCAGCAGTTACAGTGCTTGCCTGGTATGTGTGAGGACCAGGTTCAAACCCCAGCACCACGTATACAACAAAGTGTTGGAGAAACAAAGGCCATATGAAAAACTAAGTAAAATTGATTCTCTCTCACTCCCCTCACTCTCTCCTTCTCCCTTTAGAAAAAGAAGAAGAAGATGGGGCTGGAGCTGTGGCTCGGTGATTATGGTGCTTGCCTGGCATGTGCAAATACGTGAGTTCAAACCCCAGCACCACGTGCATAATGAAGTCTTAGAGTAATGAAAGCCACATGAAGAATTAAATAAAAATTATTTCTCTCTCTCTCTCTCTCTCTCTCTCTCCCTCTTTTTAAGGAAAAAAAATAAAGAAGAAGAAAAAGAAAGTAGCACAGAGCCTGAAGTCAGAAAAATATTAAAATCCTCAAAGTACTAATAGAAAACAACTGTAAAGCAAGAACCGCATTCCTAGAAAGATTATCTTTAAAAAGTACAGAGGAAATATTTTCTGTATGATCAAACTGAGGTGATTTACCACCCCAAAACTCTCACATATGTAATTTTTAGTGCTTTTCAAGTAGAAGGAAAATAACTCTGAAAGATCTAAGTTATAAGAAAAAATAGCAAACAAATAAGATGATAATTATCTTACTAAATCTAATTTAAAATGATTGCATAAAATGATATTGTTTAATATGTAAGGTTAATAATAAACAATATAGAGCTGAAATATTTGACAAAATCAAATGTAAGATAAAGGAAGGGTTGGTAGTTGCTGGAAATAAAACAATAAACTGGATAAAAATATACACTATAAAATTACAATAGTTGGAAGTCTATATTTATATACACTTAACATAATAAAAATATATGAAGGAAAAATTAATAACCACAAAAATAAATTGACATATAAGAAATATCAATATACCTCTCTTAGGCAAGGTTAATAGCAAAATTTAGGAAATTGTTTTTAACAAAATATTTGACAAATTTTATTTAATGGAAAACATGAAATTAAGTTGAATAATCTGCATTTACAAATTGGTCATGGAATACAATAGGAAGCAAGTTTGAACAAATTTCAAGAAATAATCATTATGTGATTCACATTCTCTGATCATAACCAATTAAATAAAAACAACAAAAATGAATTCAGAATATCAATGCAGGGCTGGAGCAGTGGCTCACCAGTTACAGCACTTGCCTGGCATGCATGAGTACATGGGTTCGAACACCAGCACCATGTACACAACCAAGTGTCAGAGGAACGAAAGCCATGTGAAAAACTAAATGAAATTGATTCTCTCTTTCTCTTTCTCTCACTGTCCCTCTCTCTTTTTAAAAAAACAAAAGAATCTTATAACTAACTCAGATCAAAGATAAATGAAAATGAAAATTAATAAATGCAAATTAATAAATACATTCTAAATGGTAATGAAAGTATGGTAATGAAAGCATTATATATTGAAACTTGAGAAATACAACAAAAGGAATAGTGTCAGTAAAATTTATTAGAAAAGGAGAAGATTTCCAGGTGAAAGGGTGCATGCCTATAATCCCAACTATGTGGAGGCTGAGATGGGAGAATTGTGAGATCCAACTCAGCCTGGGCAAACACAGCAAGACCCTATATAAGAAAAAAAAGTAATGCTAAGAAGTTAGAAAAGTTAGAAAATGATACAATAGATGACTACAGTGAATAACAGGGAAAAAAGAAATCAAAAGTACAGTAGAGAAGATCAAAAAAAGGCAAACATTGAAATAATTTTAAAAATAATCTCTTGAGAATATTAAAAACAGTGAAAACAAGTAAAAGTAATATTATTAATGAAAAATATACATAACTACAAATAAAGCGAACATATAAAAATAAATAATACCACAATAATAATTTTCCCCAAAAAACTGAAAACTTAGATGAAATGGAAAAATTCCTAGAAAAATATAATTTATTATAACTGAGCATTAAATAAAGTAACAGTTAAAAATCTCAGGACCAGTTAGTTTTGCAGATGAACTTTACTAAACCTTTTTATTTTTCATTAAAAAATTTTAAATTGGGGCTAGAGCAGTGGCTCAATGGTTATGTGCTTGCCTGTCATGCATGAAGAGGCAGGTTTGAACCCCAGCACCCTGTACACAACAAAGTGTCACATGGAAAACTAAATAAAATGGATTTTTTCTTTCTCTCTCTCTTGTTATCCCTCTCTCTTAAAAAAAAATTTTTTTTTTTAAATTAAGTCGGGTATGGTGGCATGCATCTGCAATCCGAGTGGCTTGGGGGGCTGAGTAAGGAGCCAGCCTCAGCAAGTTAGTAAGCCCTTTTCTCAAAATAAAAAAGTAAAACAAGCTGGGGAAGTGGTTCAGCAGTTGGTTGCCCCTAGATTCAAACCCTGGCACCAAAAATAAATGATAAACAAATATTTCTAATTTAAATTAAATTTAGTTTTTTATTGGTACATAAAAACATAAAAATTGTGCATACTAACAGGGTACTGTGTGATGTGTCAAATCATTTATACGCATACTAATTTAAACATTATATTATATATGGGTATATATGTTTATATTTATGCATAGACATAAATGTATAATGTTTAAAACAGTAAAAACATACCTACAAAATTTTTGAAGAATAAATCAGTAGTTAGAGATATGGCTCAGTTGTACAGTGTGTGTTTAGCATGCATGAGGCTTGGATGCTATCCTCAGTACATATACACATACAGAAAAAAAAATAAGGAGGACTGATTATTCTAATCTTTTAATAACAAAACCTAGATGTGGGGAGAGGGAACAATATCCTCAAATTTATTTTGTGAGGCTACTTTAATCTGGGTACTCAATCAGGTATAAACAGTAATCTAAAAACTACTGTAAAACATCATTATAGAATCATTTTTCTAAGTATTGCAAATTTTAAAAATCTTTTTAAAATTCTGAATGCTAGTCTAACATGATTTTTTTTTTTTTACATTTTTACTTCTAGGAATTTAAGATACTGTTTTTAAATACTTTTATATCTGGGGTCTTGCTGACCCAGGAGGGACTGATCCTCCCAATCTGTAGAGATAATGAACATCTGACCTATGAGCTCACCTTTCATATGCAAACCAACCAAACCAGAGCCCATATGCTCAACCACCTCCCGTATCCAGTTCTCACAGTCCAGGCCAATATCCACTGGTCCTAATCAATCCAGAACCAGATACTTTATGATAACTAGGGCTCCAGAACCCACTGAAATAAATAAGTTTTATTTACTTACTGTTTAGGTAAGGCAGCATCAATAGATCAAGAGGTGACTGCCATTGAAAAGGCACCTTGGACCACAGGCAGCTGCACTTAGAGTGCTGGAGTAGGTCAGGAGGCAGAGGGAGCAAGGAGAAATCAGGGTGGGCAAGAGGCTTTATTGTGGTTTCCCTGTGTTCATCAGCTTTTCATCATTGTGATCAAAATTCCTGACCAGAAGAACCTGGAGAGGAAAATTTGATTTTGGGCTTACAGTTTCAGATGTGTGAGTCTATAATCCGCCGACTCCATTGCTCTAGGCTTGAGGTGGGGCAGAATATCACAGTGGAGGAAAGATGTTCTGCTCATGACTATAAGAAGCAGAGAGGGAGAGCAGGGAGCCAGGGCCAAAATAAAGTCCCCAGTGACCTCCTTCCTCCAACCACACCCCACCCACCTACAATTACCACTGGGCAACTCATTCAAACTACTAACCCATCAAATGGATTATTCCAGGAATGAGGACATAGCTCTCATAATTTAATCATTTCACCTCTGACCATTCCTGCATTAACCATAATATGCGGGGAAGGAATGGTTTAGGTTTGGCCAGTGGGCTCTGGAGCATGACTGGCCTTAGTTATCATAAGGTATCTGGTTCTGGGATGATTAGGACCAGTGGATATTGGCCTGGACTGTGAGAACTGGATAAAGGAGGTGGTTGAGCATATGGACTCTGGTTTGGTTGGTTTGCAAATGAAAGGTGCACTCATAGGTCACATGTTTATTATTCTACAGATTGACTAATCTTGGGAGGATCAGTCCCTCCTGGGTCATCAAGGCCCCAGATATCAAAGTATCAGCATACAGATAATACAACACAAGGTTAACACAGACAGTTCTTACAATCAATGGTAGGCAACAGTGACCACCAGACAGAAGTCATAGCATAGCTGCCATTGAACTTAGAGCTTAGCGGTTCTTCATGAGTTAGACAATTGCATCCCATCAGTTGTAATTGATTTCATTCAGGAAATCATTTATTTTGTTTGGAGAAAAAGGCCAAAAAGAAACAAACCCTGGCCTATGCCATGTGAAAAGTAAATCTACAGAGATACATTTTAAATGCTAAAAATATATAGCCTTGAACAAAATACAGATGAACATATATTTGTGATATGGAAAGATGAGTTAAATGAAACACTATTAATATATAATAGTATAATACTATTAATATTAATTTTCAAAGATTATAAATTCAATCTAATTTAGTTTTTATTCAAAATACATCTTAAAGAAAATAAATAACTGGGACAAGCTATTTGCTACACATATAACATGAATATAATGGATGTAAGTAGGCATTTCACAGTAAATTAAGTGCACATGGTCAACAAACATAAAAATTCTCAAGTCATTAGTAATAAGAAAAATGGAAGTCAAGACCACAATTAGATATCATTGTATACCTATTATTGAAAAAATTAAGAAGTATCACAATATCCACTCTTCCAGTATTAGGGAAGAATCTCTTACATATTGCTGGTAGGAGTGCAACTTGGCAACCCGCTTTGGAAGAATTTGGCATTTTGAAAAGTTAAACTCTCACTACAACTCAGTAACTCCACTCTTGCACATATCTACTATTCCACAATGCTCACAGCAGTTGTATTGTGTTAGTAAAATACTAGAGACAGTCCTCTATTCATTTGGGTCCTCTAAGAAGCAGATATGAAGATAGCACTGGAAGTATAAAAGATTTTGGGGAGAAATGCTTATGAAGGATAAAGTGAAGAGGTTGCAGGAACAGACAGGGAGAGATGTCCAACTGTGATGCAGGTCTGACAGCTACAGAAGGAGAAGCAAAGAAGTAGGAATTGCCTTAGACGCAATGCTGCTTGAAGAAAATCTCTACTAGGCCAATGGGTGATCTGCAGAGGAGACGCACTTTGGACAGGAATACCTGTCTGGAGTGTCCTTGTCTCTTCTGGCATTGGTTGGAAACCACCTGGGAAGACCACGGTCTCCGTGTGAACACTGCACAGGATCTGATCCTCAGTCACTGGAAGATGTCAGTCAACCACAATCCTTGCAGTATGTTCTCTTGAAGGGAGATCTGAATGCCAGAAGGCCTCCATGAGCTGCCCCAAATCAAACACTCATTGACAGGAGACTAGAAAAATATATTACGGAATAATCCATAATGCGTACTATTTATACAGAGCAGTGAAAAATAATCAACAATAATAAAGGGTACAACAATGTGGGTGACTTTTTTTTTTCAATACTAGGGGTTAAACCCAGGGCCTTACACATGCTAGGCAAGTGCTTAACCACTGAACCACACTCCTAGCCCAGTGTGGTGATTTTAGTTACCAAAAATCAAGTGAAAAAATAAAAGACTTCCAGTGGACCACTTAATAAACTTTATAAAGTCTAAAAATACACAAAACTAAATGGTACATTATTTTAGGCACATGCATATATGTCATATAACTACTTTTAAAATAGCAAAAAATGATTAACACAAAAATCAAGATGGTTTTTATTTGGGGGGATGAAACTGATCATATATAATGGAATAATGAAAAAGTTTATAGGAAGATATAGCAGTAATGGTAATACCCTTATTCTTAGGTTGGTTGGCAAGTTCACACATATAAGTAAGTGATGTATGAAAATAAAACAAATATATAAAATGCTAAAAATAAATCATTAATCCAAAAGCTAGATGACAGCATGCAAGCTTTGAGATAGGTGATTTGGTTAAAGTGTCTTACATCCTTCTTTTATTCAGGAGGCAGGTAAAGATATTGATTAATGTTTTAGAGTTTAAATGTAAGCATGTTAAAATTTCAAGGACAACTACCTGAAGAATAGAAATAAAAGATGCATCTTCTGAATCAGCACAGGAGAGAACAATACAATGAAAAAAAATCAGTTGGAAACCAGAGAGAAGAAAGATGGAATTCAGAAAAAAAATTGAAAACAGACAGAATAAATAGTCCATATTGTGAGGAATCACAATGAACGTCAAGAACACAGATCGATAGTCTCTCTCTCTCTTTTTTTTTTAAAGAATCCATCTGTAGACATCTTACAAGTAAAAGTTCATGGAATTTTTCTTCATCTGGCTTACTTGTGTTGAACGATCATAATTAATACATTATCTTTGTGTACTTAATGAGCCTAATACAATAGAAATTCACAGATGGCTGAGCCAACCAATGTCACACAGGTCAGAATGAATTCTTCTCCAAGGTTCTGGGAATATCTGCAGAGGTATATTTTTATTTTCTTAGTCACTATCCTGAGGCTGTGAGTTATTTTAAGCCTGTCCTGGAGTTCATTGAGAAACCTGTATACATCACATAAAATTCGCCACTTCACCAAAGCTTGTATAAAACATTTTGGTATTGGAGTTTCATGGAGCTTGGCGTAGGAGTTCAGACTGGGGATGTCATTCCGGGATCTCTTCAGAGGGCTTAATTACTTCTTAGAAAGTTTAAGAGCTGAATTTACTAAAATCTGATTCAATATTTTCCAGTCTGTGGTTACATTTACTTATGTCAATTTCATAATTCCAGGAGCAATCTTCTATAGGCAAGTCAGCAGTCTACGGCTGACTATTGCATGCATTATAGTGCTGGGTAACTATTTATGTTGGCAAAAACGGAAAATCTATTTTAAAAGACCACAAAAAATAGCACTGAAAGAAAACTGTAAAATACAGGACTTTTTACCTTTACTTCCTGTAAAGAAAGCAATGCTCTAAGAAGTTCTGAAACTTAAGAATCATGCTGTGTCCCTTTTCTTCCCTAGGAACTAACATGGCTAGCTCTATGCCTTGGCAAATTTGGAAAAGAGAAAACAACTTGGTTTCTCTCCAAAAATATTATGATGCAGACCAGACTTCAACTCTGACATTCTCATTATAGGTTAGTGCAATTATAATTTTTTTTTAAACAAAGAGGGACAGTGAGAGAGGGAGAGAATCAATTTTATTTAGTTACTCATGTGGCCTCTGTTGCTCTGACACTTTGTTGTGTATATGGTGCTGGGGTTTGAACCCATGTACTTGTGCATCCCAGGCAAGCACCATAACCTCCAAGCCACCACTCCAGCCCCTATAATTTTTAATTATATTTTTATCAAAGTAAAATATTCTTGAAGTTATTCTTTAAATTAAGACATATAAAATATAGCACTCTTTCATGCTCCAATCTCTGAGTTGGGTTTCTCAGAGGTAACCTTTCACTTATTCTAATTATTAACTATATACTTTAAATTTTATTTTTTTAGTTTTAGGCATTGTCTGTTGAGTCTTATACATCAAAGAATACTGATTGGAATTCTTAAGATATTACTCTGCCCATTAATATACTCATTCCTCCGTATCCCAATATACTTATAATTTTTAAGGAAATCATTAATCAGTGTTGTAGTTTTGTAGCTATGAAAGCATTACATAGTGTTGAGCAAAATCTTATTCTACAATTATATTTCCTTTTAATATGACTTTATGATTTCCTTGGAGTTGACATTGTCTTCATTTTTATTTGCTGGGGTTTTTAATGTTTCCATAATAAATTCTTCTCAAACTTTTCATAAGAACTCTAAAACCTTTGATACTACTTTTTTATATCATTTTCTACTTGCAAAACATAGCAGATAACCTACTTATTCCAGTTTGTTTTCCCCTGAAGACAGATTTCTTGCACTTTATATTGTTTTACATTTTATTTTATTTTACTTGAGGTTTCTTTCTTTTCATTAATGCCTTATAATTGTAATCTCATTTAACAATGAGATTCATTGTTAAAAATTGTACATGAACACAATATAACCATATATCATTTTCCACTCCATATGGCTTGATCAGGACTACTGCAGAGATGACATCCTGAGATTCCTCTCTGCTTCATTTCTGTATTAGATCCTCTATTCATTAGATTTATTTTCTGTTTTTCTTTTTATTCTTATTTTTCTAAATAATATCATAGAGTAACTTCCTGAGAAGTAGCATATGGTGGGAATTGGCAAGTAACACTTTTAAGACCTTAAATGTCTAAGAACATGTTTTTATCACCTTTATATTTTTGATAGATTAGCTAGATATAGATTCTAATTTCTTTTCCTCACCATTTTGAAGGCTGTGTTCCATTGTCTTCTGACTTACAATGTCATTCACAAGAAGTGTGTCATTCTGATTTTTTAAAAGGCAACTAGCCTTTTCTTCCTGGAAGCTTTTTGAATCTTATTTATTTATTCATCTCTGATATTTTAAAATTTTATACTGACATTTTGGTTCG